>JAUCBJ010002879.1:0-44393 GCA_032718475.1 Nemertoderma westbladi | reverse complement strand
ACATACCAGTTTCCCCCTGTCCCACTAACGTGTGTAGACTGGACATTCCAGTTCCCCCCCTGTCTCCACTAACGTGTGTAGACTGGACATACCAGTTTCCCCCTGTCCCACTAACGTGTGTAGACTGGACATTCCAGTTTCCCCCCTGTCTCCACTAACGTGTGTAGACTGCACATACCAGTTTCCCCCTGTCCCACTAACGTGTGTAGACTGGACATTCCAGTTTCCTCCCTGTCCCCACTAACGTGTGTAGACTGGACATTCCAGTTTCCCCCTGTCTCCACTAACGTGTGTAGACTGGACATACCAGCTTCCTCCCTGTCTCCACTAACGTGTGTAGACTGGACATTCCAGTTTCCCCCCTGTCTCCACTAACGTGTGTAGACTGGACATACCAGTTTCCTCCCTGTCCCCACTAACGTGTGTAGACTGGACATTCCAGTTTCCCCCCTGTCTCCACTAACGTGTGTAGACTGGACATACCAGTTTCCTCCCTGTCCCCACTAACGTGTGTAGACTGGACATACCAATTTCCTCCCTACCCTGTCTCCACTAACGTGTGTAGACTGGACATACCAGTTTCCTCCCTGTCCCCACTAACGTGTGTAGACTGCACATACCAGTTTCCCCCTGTCCCACTAACGTGTGTAGACTGGACATTCCAGTTTCCCCCCTGTCTCCACTAACGTGTGTAGACTGGACATACCAGTTTCCCCCTGTCCCACTAACGTGTGTAGACTGGACATACCAGTTTTCCCCCTGTCTCCACTAACGAGTGTAGACTGCACATACCAGTTTCCCCCTGTCCCACTAACGTGTGTAGACTGGACATTCCAGTTTCCCCCTGTCTCCACTAACGTGTGTAGACTGGACATACCAGTTTCCCCCTGTCTCCACTAACGTGTGTAGACTAGACTGGACATACCAGTTTCCTCCCTGTCCCCACTAACGTGTGTAGACTGGACATTCCAGTTTCCCCCCTGTCTCCACTAACGTGTGTAGACTGGACATACCAGTTTCCCCCTGTCCCACTAACGTGTGTAGACTGGACATACCAGTTTTCCCCCTGTCTCCACTAACGTGTGTAGACTGCACATACCAGTTTCCCCCTGTCCCACTAACGTGTGTAGACTGGACATTCCAGTTTCCCCCCTGTCTCCACTAACGTGGGTAGATTGGACATGGACATACCAGTTACCTCCCTGTCTCCACTAACGTGTGTAGACTAGACTGGACATACCAGTTTCCTCCCTGTCCCCACTAACGTGTGTAGACTGGACATACCAGTTTTCCCCCTGTCTCCACTAACGTGTGTAGACTGCAAATACCAGTTTCCCCCTGTCCCACTAACGTGTGTAGACTGGACATTCCAGTTTCCCCCCTGTCTCCACTAACGTGTGTAGACTGGACATACCAGTTTCCCCCTGTCCCACTAACGTGTGTAGACTGGACATTCCAGTTTCCCCCCTGTCTCCACTAACGTGTGTAGACTGGACATACCAGTTTCCCCCTGTCCCACTAACGTGTGTAGACTGGACATTCCAGTTTCCCCCCTGTCTCCACTAACGTGTGTAGACTGGACATACCAGTTTCCCCCTGTCCCACTAACGTGTGTAGACTGGACATTCCAGTTTCCCCCCTGTCTCCACTAACGTGTGTAGACTGCACATACCAGTTTCCCCCTGTCCCACTAACGTGTGTAGACTGGACATTCCAGTTTCCTCCCTGTCCCCACTAACGTGTGTAGACTGGACATTCCAGTTTCCCCCCTGTCTCCACTAACGTGTGTAGACTGGACATACCAGCTTCCTCCCTGTCTCCACTAACGTGTGTAGACTGGACATTCCAGTTTCCCCCCTGTCTCCACTAACGTGTGTAGACTGGACATACCAGTTTCCTCCCTGTCCCCACTAACGTGTGTAGACTGGACATTCCAGTTTCCCCCCTGTCTCCACTAACGTGTGTAGACTGGACATACCAGTTTCCTCCCTGTCCCCACTAACGTGTGTAGACTGGACATACCAATTTCCTCCCTACCCTGTCTCCACTAACGTGTGTAGACTGGACATACCAGTTTCCTCCCTGTCCCCACTAACGTGTGTAGACTGCACATACCAGTTTCCCCCTGTCCCACTAACGTGTGTAGACTGGACATTCCAGTTTCCCCCCTGTCTCCACTAACGTGTGTAGACTGGACATACCAGTTTCCTCCCTGTCCCCACTAACGTGTGTAGACTAGACGTGGACATACCAGTTTTCCCCCTGTCTCCACTAACGTGTGTAGACTGCAAATACCAGTTTCCCCCTGTCCCACTAACGTGTGTAGACTGGACATTCCAGTTTCCCCCCTGTCTCCACTAACGTGTGTAGACTGGACATACCAGTTTCCCCCTGTCCCACTAACGTGTGTAGACTGGACATTCCAGTTTCCCCCCTGTCTCCACTAACGTGTGTAGACTGGACATACCAGTTTCCCCCTGTCCCACTAACGTGTGTAGACTGGACATTCCAGTTTCCCCCCTGTCTCCACTAACGTGTGTAGACTGGACATACCAGTTTCCCCCTGTCCCACTAACGTGTGTAGACTGGACATTCCAGTTTCCCCCCTGTCTCCACTAACGTGTGTAGACTGCACATACCAGTTTCCCCCTGTCCCACTAACGTGTGTAGACTGGACATTCCAGTTTCCTCCCTGTCCCCACTAACGTGTGTAGACTGGACATTCCAGTTTCCCCCCTGTCTCCACTAACGTGTGTAGACTGGACATACCAGCTTCCTCCCTGTCTCCACTAACGTGTGTAGACTGGACATTCCAGTTTCCCCCCTGTCTCCACTAACGTGTGTAGACTGGACATACCAGTTTCCTCCCTGTCCCCACTAACGTGTGTAGACTGGACATTCCAGTTTCCCCCCTGTCTCCACTAACGTGTGTAGACTGGACATACCAGTTTCCTCCCTGTCCCCACTAACGTGTGTAGACTGGACATACCAATTTCCTCCCTACCCTGTCTCCACTAACGTGTGTAGACTGGACATACCAGTTTCCTCCCTGTCCCCACTAACGTGTGTAGACTGCACATACCAGTTTCCCCCTGTCCCACTAACGTGTGTAGACTGGACATTCCAGTTTCCCCCCTGTCTCCACTAACGTGTGTAGACTGGACATACCAGTTTCCTCCCTGTCCCCACTAACGTGTGTAGACTAGACGTGGACATACCAGTTTCCTCCCTGTCCCCACTAACGTGTGTAGACTAGACGTGGACATACCAGTTTCCTCCCTGTCTCCACTAACGTGTGTAGACTGGACAAACCAGTTTCCTCCCTGTCTCCACTAACGTGTGTAGACTGGACAAACCAGTTTCCTCCCTGTCGCCACTAACGTGTGTAGACTGGACATACCAGTTTCCTCCCTGTCCCCACTAACGTGTGTAGACTGGACATACCAGTTTCCCCCCTGTCTCCACTAACGTGTGTAGACTGGACATACCAGTTTCCCCCCTGTCTCCACTAACGTGTGTAGACTGGACATACCAGTCTCCTTCCTGTCCCCACTAACGTGTATAGACTGGACGTGGACATACCAATTTCCTCCCTACCCTGTCCCCACTAACGTGTGTAGACTGGACATACCAGTTTCCTCCCTGTCCCCACTAACGTGTGTAGACTGGACGTTCCCGGCTTCCCTTACTCGTTCCAATCGAATTCAAATTAATAAGGGGCAAAAAGGGGGTTCTCTAATTAAATTACGAGTCGGTTTAATTCTGGATCGTAGCGAGGATTGCATTGTCGACGAGTGTCGTAATTTCAAGCCATGGGTAGCGAAGTAATTATTGTAAACTGCGACTGATAACAGGAGAGTCAGTTTGAGTAGAATGACATGAATGATATTGCCGATGATTTTGTATTTTTTTAGGCGATGAAACCGGACACCGACTTGGTTGACTTTGATTCAACCCAACCGGTAAGCATAATTGAACACGAGGAACTGGAGCGAATATCGGGATTGGTTCGACGAGACAATCTGATTCGCGGATGCGGGGTTGTAGACCTGGTTCATCGGTTGCTACAGAGCAACCGCCACAACGATAGCGAAAAACTCACTTCGGTTAGTAGCAATCTGTATGTTAATTATTTTGTTTAATTATTATTTTAGTAATATAATAAACGCTAGTAATATACGTTACGTATTATAATAAATTGGCCAATCGCTGTTATGAATTCTATAATAAATGTATTTTAGATGAAACTTTAATTGGTTATTTAATTACTTACTGCCTTATTAGGAAAATTGTGGTTAATTAATTGGGCTGAACTATTTCTGATCGTATTACTAAAGTAATAGGAGCCTGGTGAGATGTGCCGTTAGATCTGTTGTTAACAGGTCGACCCTATAACTCCTCGACCGAAGGCACCTTGTTTCTAAGTCGTATTGTTGCCAGGGTAACATTATTTGTTTTCACCTTTAAAACCCAATTATCGTTAATCTAACCGTAATTTGGTTCCTGTCGGGTGGCTCATTGAGATTTGGTTCATCAATGACCTGGGGGTTGTGCAGTTGTATTATCATTTCAACACCACTTCGTTTTATTTTGATCAAATATATTTTTCAGAATTCCGAACATAAACACGACCATAGAAACGAGACCCAGCCCCTGACTATAGCAGGTTCTTATAACCAGTTGCCTAGCAACCAATACGAAGCCCTCGCACGCCTGCAGTCCCAGTTACAACCGACGTCCCTGTCTGGAGGTAGACTACCCTCGGGCACCACGGCACCACGCTACGCCAGTCAGCATGGTTCTAATAATTCCTCTGCCTTGACTCAAAGGTATGTCATTAATGCACAAGCTTGCCAGCGAGAGCTGGCAATAATGGACGGATCTATTGCTATCAATATTGTTGGTGTAAGAAATAAATTACGGTACACGAGTATGCAGGGCATCCTCGAAAAACGAAAAACGAAGCCTTGGGCAAAGTACACAATATAGTAATAGTAAAAAATATATTGTAAGTTAAAAAAAAGCACTGTCTGCAGGAAATGTATTTTATCCTACCGCCCATGTGAAGAATACCTGGAGTTCACTTTTCGGTCGACTTTTTATTGGAATTTTATATGTACATATACTAATTCGTTTATTGTTTGGGTTAGATTCAGCCCTTCTGCAACCTTTGTTTTTGGTGAAAACCTGATATTCTTCACATGGGGGTAACTGCAAAGTGAAATATAACGGCAGAAATTGTGGTATTCTTCACATGGGCCTCTCCTTCAATTCTAAACGAAATATAGTGAAATTTTCGCCCATGTGAAGAATATCAGACTTTCTGCCGTTATATTTCACTTTGCAGTTATCCCCATGTGAAGAATACCGGGTTTTCACCAAAAACACTGTAAAGGCTTTTGCGGATTTAGCTGGTTATTTTCCCCGCAAAGTACTCTGTAGGTGTTTTAGCGGACATAAAAAGCCGTTTCCTTACTGTACAGGTGTTTTAGTGGACATAAAAAGCCATTTCTTCTGTATGTGTACTTTAGCGGACATAACTAGCGATTTTATGTCGCAATACGCCAAAATACTCTTGATACAGTGTATTTCAGATGACGACATCTATCAGCTGATATGTCCACGTGTAACTTTTTCTTTCTTCTTTGTTCGGTAGACCAATCAGAGCGATTTTCATTTTATTTGTACAGAAACCTCCGGGAAATCGCGCAATGCATTATGGTTTATGTTTACCTTTTTTCCTGATGCCAGAACACCGGCTTTGGAATTATTCTGTGTTTCAGACTTTAGCCAAACATTAGATCGGCTTTGATCATAGAAACGTATAACTGTTATCATATCAAGTCACGCATTAACTCAGCATCTTAAATTATACATACCTTTCACCGCATTATTTTACTGCTATTTACTGTCGGTTATTAATTGTATCAGTTGATGGAATGTTGTTATATTTGGAGAATATCGATAAATAATCAGAAAACCCCAATCTTCTTGATATACTGAAGGTTAGAGAGACCGGTTACATATAGCAATTGCGACTTACATTATAGTGGTTTTGGAGTGAATTGAATGCTATTTCATAGGCCCTACATGTGTCGGTTGCTGTTCTCCTTATATATGATTAAAATTAGTGAAGGTCGGCAGATCAGTGTGCAGCAGTGTGCGGTAGTGTGCATGAGTGTGACAGATAACAAAGCATTTCCTAAAGAATGCGCTTTATACGTGAATCATTAGCCATCCCGTTGTGTTTAGTGTAAGTCATAACTCTGTTTACATACTTAGAGCGCCACGTCCTAAAGGAACTGTTAATATTTCCCGAAAGTGAATAATATTTGTCAGAGATTATATATTAACGATCAATCGAATAGTACAGTAGACCTACACCGCAATAAGGTCAGAGCTTCAGAATCCAGTCTCCCGGGTAAATCCAGTGGGTGAATGGTCGCGCATAGGCTGGCTTCAGCTAATGTAGTTTTAGGTGTATCAAATACTTGTCATAGGCTAAAGTCGATTTATAACCTAGAAGACACCTAAATTTGGCAGGTTAAACTGCTAAAGGTCTAAAAGCGCGAACAAACACAGGTAACAGAAGGGCTGAATCTAACCAAAAACAATAAACGAATTGGTATATGTCCAGGTTAAAAGGCAGAAATAAGCGCTATAAAACACTTAATAAAGATAAATTAAAAAAAATAAAAAATCTTCATATATAAAATTCCAATAAAAAGTCGACCGAAAAGTGAAATCCTGGTATTCTTCACATGGGCGGAAATTTTGCATGTCCAATAAATGCTCTCTATGGGGTGTGGACAGAATTTTGATTGAGTGAATTCTACGATTATGATCGGTCATTCTAGAATAAATTTCACTGTTGCTAGGAAACCAACAGGTCCCTCGCAACCAAAACCTTGCATACACAACTAGGTCCGATAATGAATCTATCATCAATGTTTCATCCAATTTCATCAACATTAAGCGCAAGAAGTTGTGTGTACAAACAAACACACAAACACACAAACACCCCAACACGCGTGAGAAAAAAGGACATCCATGATTGATCCGTCCATTTATTTTATACTCATTGTTAATATATCCATGAGAAATGACCTTGAATTCATTTTATTAAGAGTCTATCTTTCTAGGATGCGGAGTGTTCCACGCCGGTTGTCATTGGGTGGTTTACTTAACCAATCAGTGGATCCTAAAGTTCGAGTAGAGGCCGATAATGGTTATGCATCGCACCTGGGTAGTTACCATGACTACGGTGGAAGAACGGGAAGTTCTTATGGTAGGTAGCTATGGGTTACCACTGGAAATATTATAGTTTTAGATAAATCGTGTTAATTGGTTACTCAAGGGTTGGCTTTTTATATTGGAATTATTAATGGCGCGCCGTATTACATCTGTGATTGTGAGTAATGGGCCTAGAGTTGAAACAGAGACTTGTCACTGTTCTCTGGATTCTCCGGGCAGTTTTTTGGTCTCCGGATAGGTCTCTGGTTCCCGGGTATTGAAAACATACATTTTACCCAGAGATCAGTGATTTTACAAATTAGAAATAGATATTTAAAAATAGATCCTGTACAACACAAAATGTGAAATGAAGATAATTTTTCACAAATTTTTTACAATTATTTCTTTAATTTTTAACTATTTTTAATACACCACTTCAACACAATTATATAATATTCACTTTTACACTATTTATATTTCTTATAAATGTACCAATAATCTTCTATTTAATTAATTTAAGGTTCGTTTAATTTTAAGTTAAACTAGCACCTAAAGGTCGTTCTTATTTAAGGATAAGGGTGCTTAATTTGAGCTCCCATAAAGTTTAAAAGTGAAAGAAAGGGCTGATCTCCATTCAATTTGTTATGGGATAGATAATATGACGACCAAATGGAAAGAACGAGCGTAACGAGGCTTGTAAATGGGGCGATACCTGTGCACTAAGTATTCGTAAATGATTAAGTTTATAGTATATTGAAATGTTTATGATTTGAACAATTGTAAAATAAGTGCCTTTAATTAACAAAGTACCGGTACCTAATGGTGCAAAACAAAATTAGGTAACGTAACATATTACTAACAATAACAAAATAAGAACGAATTAATATACAAATAACCAAATTAATATTAATTAAGCCCCCCAAACTGTACGTGCGGTTAGTTTCTTACAATGGGTAAGATTTGAAATGGGTTGGATTTACTTTACTGTAATTCAACCATAGAAAAATAGTTCTAAGGCCGTATGTACCTGTTTGTGCTATAGGGGAGTAATCAAATTGTAAGTAGAAAAATAAGCAAAGTCTCTGATCTCCGGCTCTGGTCTCCGGTATTTTTCAAAATAATTCTCCGGGTAGGGCTCTGGTTTACCGGGATTAAGAAAAACAGGTCTCTGTTTCAACTCTAAATGGCTATGGTTATTTGCCATAAATAACGCTCTGGTTATAGTAACCGAGCGGTCGTTCAAAAATGCCATGCAAAAGAAGCAGTTTATTTTGTTTGTATATTATATTAGTTATTTCGAATGTTTTTCTGTTGTTGACAGTTACGAGTAGTGGTCAATCTCTGAAACTATCCGGTAGAAGTCCGCCGTTTTCGGATTTCACCAATTCCGGTCTGTCAATCATTACCGGACCGGCGCCCTTTGTCTCTAGAATTAACGATACCCCCGGTGCTTCAAAAGGACTACATAGCAACAACGACCCACTCAGGTGCGTTCAACGGTGTCCATGATAAAATACTTATAAACCTTATTTATCTGTCATATTCTGAGTTAAAAAATATTCGAGTGGAAGAGTACAGAATTTGATATGAGTTCTTTTGCGGCGTCTACTAATAATGTAATAAATATTCTAGGTAGCCTTGATAAACACGGGCAAAGTAGAATAGGCTGAGAAAGTTGCACACTATATAGTCTTACCTACAATCTACATTATTTATCACAGCCAGGGAGTTTTAAATCAAGTAAAAGTTATAGTTAAACGTGACCCAAAACAACGCAGGCGACCCTAAGGCTCCTTAATCTTATTTGCGAAATATTTACCTTGTTAAGCAGAGAACCCGTCCTACTCCCAAGGTTGGAATTTCCTCAATGTCCAACCGGTGGTTTTCTTTATTCCCTCAGCAGAATCCAGGTTAATTTAGGTTGGTGCGCCAGTTGCGAAAATGTAACTGGCTCAGGAAGGGATCGAACCCTAAACCTCCAGCTAGAGGCTAATATCATACCACCAGTCTCTCTGGTTTACATATCAACTGGTTTACATTTAATGAATATCAATTTATTGCAATATTAACAATAATTTGTTTATAATTGTTTTGGTAAATTATGTTACAATTATATCAACATTATATTACAGGTTTCAGCATATGAAGCACACAGCGGCCCCTCCAGGTCCCCTAAGGTTAAAGGCATATAGTCAGCGGAGTTTAAATACTGGCAACTAACTGCGGTGAACTGAACACCGGAAACTAACTGCGGTGAACTGAACACCGGTAACTAACTGCGGTGAACTGAAAACCGGTAACTAACTGCGGTAAACTGAACAGCGGTAACTAACTGCGGTGAACTGAACACCGGTAACTAACTGCGGTGTACTGAACACCGGAAACTAACTGCGGTGAACTCAACTGTGGTGACTTTGCCAGCGGTAACTGAACAACCAGGTGTTGGTGACGATGGAGTTGACTTTCTGATGAGTGGAGAATCACAAGAATCCATAATGCTGCACTTTGGTTTTGCTGTTTATTCTTATATTTTCTCAAATTCATGTTTAAAGAAAAATGATAACATATAAACTAGAGGGAGAGATTTAATTTTTCCATTCAACTTTAAATCTTTTTATTTTAAATTTAATGTGCATGTTCAGAATAACCAATAAAACCTCTAAACAGATTTCTCTAGAATTTGACCGGAACCATTTTGGAACAGAATGGCCTCGTACAAAATTTCTTATCGAGCCTTTGAGATGTCGTTTTTTAATAATTTGGATAATTTTAAATCTTAATTTCAAATTACAACTAATTTCAACGACTATTGTTGGAGAAACAGCCTTCTGCCAAAAAAATACTTTTTCACCACAAAAGTTTTATTTTCGGTCCATTTTGAAAAAAAAATATTTTGTTAAGCCTCGGACGTTTTTTTTTGTAGTAAAAAGTAGTTTTCATTCATTTTGGAAATTCAAGGCTGCTAAGACATTAAAAGTTAAGTTCCATTTTGGGGTTATGTTACAATTGGTTTCAATGTGTTTTTCATGATCGGTTTCTTAACGTATTTAATTTGCTTAAAATTCAGGTTCGCTTCTAACAAATTCTGTCACGAAAATGTATTAGTTATGATTTAAAAGTCTTCGGACATCGATCTACTCTTCTATCTGTTGTGCATGTACTTTTGGGATTATTTTTTTGTCCTTGCAGGTCTTTTAAAAAAAGTTTTTTTCTGCAATTAGGCCATGGATTGCGCACAAAGTCTGACGACTTATTTCCAGTGCGGTCCACCCAAAACTATACTCCCCAGAGGAAACTCCAGTACTCATTTAGCTACCATTTAAGGATGGAAGGCAGAGATGTACCCTGGATAGACCCTCAAAAGCATTCGTGCCGAAACGAAACTGCCTTGACCCCTATGAGGTTTTACAGTATACACTTATTCATATTTTATTAACATTATGGTGCATTTATGTAATGACTCGTTTGTTTATAATTTATTTTATACGAAGTCCTTAATGTGCTACTTGGTTTAATGTATTTACAGTAATATTTGTAAATTGTTTTATAGGGTTAAATAAATTCGTGAATTATAATTAAAATACATTTTATTGTGTTTTTACTTGTATGAAGTTGAAGTTCCTATATATATCGTGACACTACAGAACGTGATGATCTTTCTAGCCAACCCAAATAGTGTAGGCCCTACAGTGTACAACACTATACCGTAACATTGAAAATAATAACAACTATCTACAAAAGTAACTGAATTAATCGAATTTTGGCTCAGCAACACGAACGTACAGTGACTTGATATAATCACTTTTTTCCTCTTTTATCTAGCCATACTCCACTGCATAGTGTATACTGCACACACATCGTGCGCATGTGCTGGCAACCAAGGGTACGTTGTTTATCTCAACAATTCCTCGCCAAATCGATAAGAAATCTTAGAGTAATATATTGTTATCGTTATATTTATCTAGACGTTGACATCTTTGTAATGATCGGAACTCTCGAAATGTGAGATAGTTGACGACTCTCTGACACTAGGAAACAAAACTAATTCATTGGTTCTGATTGATTTCTCTGAGGTATTTTGGATCGAAATTCAAATTATTTGCGGAAATTTTGTAATTATGTACCGGACCGGTATCTTGAGGTTGTCGGGTGATAAAGGGAACCCAGGTGGTAAGTATACAATTATGCACGCCCATATCGCTAATTTCAATCTCCAGTCACTTCATAACCCGGAATAAACGAACCTCAGCGTTACACAATGATGTACCGTTTTGTCGAGGCGTGAAACGATTGACACAGCTCATTATTGTACCCACATGTACACATACAATACTCCCAATGGAGAGTAATCAACGCCCGTTTGCGCCAACCTCACAATTCTATTCACACTCACGATGAGCCAGCTGGGCTCAGAGTTCACAAATTGTATCTAAACTTATAGAAAACCAACACAAAGCTTTACAACAAAAGCCACGTTAATATGGAGTCATATTGATCGAGGTTCTATAATTAATGAGCCCACAAATGCTGTCATTAATCACGCATGATCTACAGCAGGGTTGATGCACACAATCTGATGACTTTTAAGGCAGTTCGCCAAATCAGCACGTTGCTCAGCTCACCCTGCGTACTCACGTGTGCCTCTGGTAGAGCATGTTAGTTAGTATACAAGTTTTTAAACGTTTCTTCAACCAACCCTACCAATTCCCTCATTAACAAATGACTTTATATAAAGTACATGAGTGTCTACTTAAATAAATGTACGATTAATTGTCGCTTGGAGCTCTTTATAATAATGTAGGAGTTGGCATTGCTTGTTACAATGCTAAAGAGAATGTTATAATGCTTTAAATAACATGGAGCCATAGGCGCTATATTCGATTTATTGCCTATTTAATGCACTATATTTCGCATTTTTAGATGTTGGTTTAAATGTCAAGAACAAATTATAGTTTTATCGTAATTCAGACTTGTCAATCTATCAAAAACGTAAGACGAACTTTAGTTATGTAATTAAGGCGACACTGACAATATGGTTTGCGCAAGCTTTGAAGTTTGTGGTGATGATGCTTCGAAAAAGGTAGTTTCATATTCTTCATTCTTTGGTAGCCAGTTATCCTTCTATATTCGGAACAACACCCTTACACACCTCATCATACATTGATATATAATCATTGATTACTGTATAACCACTTCACGTTATGCTTTATTCTACTTATCGTTATTTGAATTAGCTCATAATAAACCAAATCAGTAATATATCTCTAATATATCCTAAGCTAGGTGTGCTTAGCATGTACCCTATGGTACCACTTTTTAGAAATAAATACATAACTGGCTAATGCTAAGGCTAATGCTAATCCTATGCGGAATTGATGTTCTTGTCTAATAAATTATAGTTCGGGAACAACTTAAGCGGCTATGTTGCGGGTCGTTTTAAGGGTGGTTTACCGCTAAAAGTTATCCTTTGCAACACTAACCCTAATTATGCGATTAGTTTAAGGATGCATGACTCACAATGGTTTTGTACTTCAGTGAATTTATGTCAAACACAATCTGGTGCATAATTACTACCGTGTCTTAGGTAGAGGAAGTGATAAATTATAAATACCCAGTGGTTAAATGGGATGCCCGGTACATGTCACATCGGCACTCTATCCTTCCCGTGTTTCATATTTAGACAACCAGTATTTTCGCCAAAAATAACCACACAAAGTTATTCACCTCAGCTATATCAAATTTGGGTGCTTCCCTAAAAAAACCATGATGAAAAACATTGACTTCTACGTTAAAATTCAGAAACGTATAATCATGTTTATTGGATATTTGGTTACAGTATTTTTTTTTTGGCAACTGTAAAAAGCGAAACTGCCGATGTTTTTTATTCGTTAATTTTGAGCACGAGCGCGAAGCCTTAATTCTCCATGGTATAATTTATATTCATTTTTTAGGATGGAAAACTCTGGTATATATTGGTGGTAAAGCCATTTTGTTCACTAAGTTTCTTTGGTCACTTCAAGTTTGTTACCAAATCAGCTTCTCCAAAAATTTGTTTCTTCTATAGCTGATATGAACTGACATATTTCATCTTTAGAACTTTCAATATACCAACATTTAAGTGGAGAACGTCCGTTCCAATCGCGACGTGCCCTGTTGTCGTGGTAATTGAATACACTGGTGCACCCGGTTTCAATGTGTTTAGTAAAGATTTTCAACCACGCGAAGGCAATGCTTCCGGCCTGCTGGCGAGGGGTCGAAGCTAATGTGATTTGCGCCGGTATTACCTGCGTTGTTCTAAAGTGCACTATAATTGGATAAGGAGGTGTATAATGCGAAGCCAGGACGCCCGTTACCACTAACTCCAATTTTGTTTTGACAATCCTGCAAATGACGTTAGCGGAAAGCCAAGCGTCATTACGTTACTTCTGAAGAATGGTTGCAACCCAGATTATTCTGCTAGTGTAGGTGTTGTGTTCGCATCGTTTAGCTTTGCGTATCGGTATACATTAACTATTAACATGGTCTGTGGGTGCTGTTCCTTGCATGACGAAACACATGGGTGCTGTGTTCTATATCGTAATCACATACAGACATGTAATTCATTTATCGTTTAGATGTGAAACTATTAGCGCCCTCATACAGGCATCGAAATCTCATTTAGATTTAGCCGTGAACAATCACGTAGATTTGGCCAAAATATTCTGCAAGTTAGTTATGTTGTAAAATTTATGTCTTGAAAATGATAATAGTATTATAATCGACACTAATCTGACTTAAATTTATAGGTCGTTTATATAATATATTCATATCGTCCAAGATTCGCTCCCACTAGTAAAATTAAACAAAACCACGAATACAGGTATTCCATCATCCTATATCAAGGATTTGCATTTTATTTTTGCGTCGAATAGTGCGCATATGGGTTCACTCGTAAATCCTAAACTACTTTAGACAGGGAGTTACATTTGGCTAAACGCGGACCCTTAGGCTCTTCAAATCGTAACCTAGGGATAAGCTTGAAAGCCAAAGGCTTATCGTGTAGCTAACAGATGGGTCTCTAACGGGGGACGCCTGCTCGCCTATTCAAGCATCGCATTTGTATGGTAAAGTTTGCACTTTAATCTGGCAATTGTAGCATTTTGCAGATTAAAACGCTTTTGAAAGGTTGTCCGTTGGGAATCCCTATTCGCAGGAGTGCTCGCCGCTTACGGTCACCGAGTTTCCAGTAAAACTATTTACTCCAATACATTTGTTTCACAAGTGATTGCAGAGGAACCAATGGGCCGTGTATATTATAATTCCGCGCTGCTTATAGTTGATTCTTTCAAGTGCATTCTGGAATTTCAGTGTAATATGTATGGAAATGGAATCAAATTATTGCCCATTGCCTAATTGCTGCTAATCTGACTGCACAGACATTAATTACTACAAAGCGAAGAGAAAGAATAATATGCTTTCATGCAATCGCTTTAAACGGTATTTCAGGTATTTTTAAACAAATCGTGGATTGGTAATTCCGCAAAATAATGTTTCAAGACTATTGCTGATCGCTTACAACTGGGAAATTTGATAATGGGAAAAAATTATCTTCGGCCGTTAGGGTAGGGATTACGCACAAAGTATGAAAAGTGACAATTTATTTCCAAAATATATTGAAATAACATGGCCCCCGGGACAATTAATATTATCTACTCTTTAAACATCAATGATTGTGACTATTCCCCATTGAGGGATAAACCATTTCCTACTAAACATAACTTCTGTCTATTTTTGTATAAATTGGTCTTTTTATAAACTCCAAAAATACCAAAATTTTGACAGTTAACTTTGAAAGTCCTTAGCAAGTCTCTGACCGGATGAGCATAAGCTCAAAGGATGGTATGCTTGAGCTGAGCATGTGGACGACTTCTGTTACCTGGGATCATGGATACGGAAGTCAGGTGAGCACCTTCGAATACGTAAGGGAAATAAATGCATGGGCAGCCTTGAATAGGCTTTCCAAGATTTGGAAGTCACCGAGAATTAATCGGAAACTTAAGGTCCGATTATTTAGAGCAGCAGTAGTTCCAGTACTCCTCTATGGGAGTCCATGCTGGGCTCTAACTGCAGAGAACGCCAAATCTCTGGATGGCACATTCACAAGAATGCTACGCCGGGTTCATTGTGTCAAGTACAATGCACACATCTCCAACCAGACACTATATAACATTGGAGGTGTCTCATTGGTTCCCCCAAGCACAGCATTCTTAAAAATGCCGCTGCAATGCAGCATGCCGACCCTAGTAGTTGTATGAAGTGTTTAAAAATCATTAGAACATAAATCTCAGTCTATAAATAAATATATTATTTTAAACGCGTGAGCATAAGCATTAATCAAAACTATCTTACAAAAGAAGCCGAACACTGAAGTGAAGATGTTTGCGTGTTTGTGTTGTCGAACTTTACATTGTGGTGAGGGGGGTAGGCGTCTTCACACTTACGAACTTGGTGAGTGAGTAATAAGGGTTTTGGGTCGATGGACCGAATGGGACGAAGGTCTGAAAGAGGCCTTCTGGATTATTTTGTTTTTTGGACCTTCGTCCCATTCGGACCTTCGTCTTGGAACCCACCCAAATAAAGATAACATTCCGAGGACACAGTGACACAGAGCTGCGCCATAATATAAAGATTTGTGAGCTGAGTTGACCGCGACAACGTAGTGGAATTCAAAGTTTCATGTTTCTTCACTAGTTCAGTTTCATTGTAAATTTACTCAACTAGAGCTGTAAAGCGTTTATCACTTTGAAACACTTATATTAAGTGCTACCGGTATATAATAACCCGCTGTTAATAGTTAGTATAACTAATGTTAAGTAATATTGACATTTTGAAATATACAAAACAATAAAAAAGTAGCGGTGAACTTTCTTTCAATTAATAAAACAGATGCCAATACGACCATGACGTCTTCTCGACACATCATGGATTTGATTAATCAGATTGAGATCCAGGTTGAGTGTTTCTTACGCTTGTGTGTTCCTAAATAAAAGTTCCACTCAATTATTCCGGTGGTAGGCGTGTTCTTTCGAGTGGTTATCAAGTGTTCTGAGTTCTCAGAAGTGGTTACTCTTGCCATCTTCCCTAATTAAATTTCAGAAACGTGTAGTTTTAACAACAATCTGCCTACATCTAACATAATGTTTTATTTGTTTATTATTTATATTTGCGTTAATGCAGTTTAACGGATCTTACTTTTTCAATTGTTTTCGTAATAATTTGTTCACAGTATTGCTCTGCTTTTTAAAGTTCAAATAAAGAAAACAAATAGATTTGTTAACTAAGATGTTCTAATCATTCCGAGTGTGTTGGTTGAGGTTTATTTGAAGTCGCGGCACGCGACCTTGTTACTCACTAAAGTGTTCGCGGCACGCGACCTTGTTACTCACTAAAGTGTTCGCGTCACTCGACCTTGTTACTCACTAAAGTGTTCGCGGTACGCGACCTTGTTACTCACTAAAGTATTCGCGGCACGCGACCTTGTTACTCACTAAAGTGTTCGCGGCACGCGACCTTGTTACTCACTAAAGTGTTCGCGGCACGCGACCTTGTTTCTCACTAAAGTGTTCGCGGCACGCGACCTTTTCACTCACTAAAGTGTTCGCGGCACGCGACCTTGTTACTCACTAAAGTGTTCGCGGCACGCGACCTTGTTACTCACTAAAGTGTTCGCGGCACGAGACCTTGTTACTCACTAAAGTGTTCGCGGCACGTGACCTTGTTACTCACTAAAGTGTTCGCGGCACTCGACCATGTTACTCACTAAAGTGTTCGCGGCACGCGACCTTGTTACTCACTAAAGTGTTCGCGGCACGCGACCTTGTTACTCACTAAAGTGTTCGCGGCACGCGACCTTGTTACTCACTAAAGTGTTCGCGGCACTCGACCTTGTTACTCACTAAAGTGTTCGCGGCACGCGACCTTGTTACTCACTAAAGTGTTCGCGGCACGCGACCTTGTTACTCACTAAAGTGTTCGCGGCACGCGACCTTGTTACTCACTAAAGTGTTCGCGGCACGCGACCTTGTTACTCGCATATATTTTGTTAATGGATTTTATCTATCTGAGTCTGTGTGGTCTGGCGTAAGATTAAGTTAATAGGACAAACCACTCCCACTCATCGGACGAAGTTAAATATTTCAGGTGATTTAAGTTCTCAGTACCTGGGATTTTAAATACATAGATATATGCTATACGTATTAACTTCAAGTCTCATATAATAATATATAACTTTATAAAATTTTAGTTATCTATTTAAGCTGCGAAGATTTTATTAGAGACGAGAACTGTAATCTTATAGAGTGCTATTATTATGACTTAGAGTATCTAAATTCGAAAATGGAAATATTTAATTAAATGTAAGGTTTAATTTCAGAGAATTTAAATAACATTAAATATATAATAATTTCATTATTCTAATTTTATAGTTAATTATAGGGGTTCTAGTTGATCGTTAACGACAGTATACAAAGGGTGCTGCCTACTGCTGCTACTGGTACTGTTATACGGTACTTGTACCTTATAACTACCACTACTGTACACTCTACCACTACTGTACACTCTACCACTACTGTATACTCTACCACTACTGTACACTCTACCACTACTGTATACTCTACCACTACTGTACACTCTACCACTACTGTACACTCTACCACTACTGTACACTCTACCACTACTGTATACTCTACCACTACTGTACACTCTACCACTACTGTACACTCTACCACTACTGTACACTCTACCACTACTGTACACTCTACCACTACTGTACACTCTACCACTACTGTACACTCTACCACTACTGTATACTCTACCACTACTGTACACTCTACCACTACTGTACACTCTACCACTACTGTACACTCTACCTCTACTGTATACTCTACCACTACTGTATACTCTACCACTACTGTATACTCTACCACTACTGTATACTCTACCACTACTGTACACTCTACCACTACTGTATACTCTACCACTACTGTATACTCTACCACTACTGTACACTCTACCACTACTGTACACTCTACCACTACTGTACACTCTACCTCTACTGTATACTCTACCACTACTGTATACTCTACCACTACTGTATACTCTACCACTACTGTACACTCTACCACTACTGTATACTCTACCACTACTGTATACTCTACCACTACTGTATACTCTACCACTACTGTACACTCTACCACTACTGTACACTCTACCACTACTGTACACTCTACCACTACTGTATACTCTACCACTACTGTATACTCTACCACTACTGTATACTCTACCACTACTGTACACTCTACCACTACTGTATACTCTACCACTACTGTACACTCTACCACTACTGTACACTCTACCACTACTGTACACTCTACCACTACTGTACACTCTACCTCTACTGTATACTCTACCACTACTGTACACTCTACCACTACTGTACACTCTACCACTACTGTACACTCTACCACTACTGTACACTCTACCACTACTGTACACTCTACCACTACTGTACACTCTACCACTACTGTACACTCTACCGGTACCGATAGTTAACATACTCTTTCGACATACCAAAAAAGAAATTTGTAAAATCCAGACTAAGAAGTACAAAAAGCGCCGTAATTTAGGTACTATGTAAAAGTAATTGACGTCGTATTATCACGTTATTTCATAACATCCATGCCGGTGTCGTCGCGTTACTGCTAATGTCGCGTTACAGCTAATTTTTTGAGATATTAGCCGTAACGCGACTTTGAAAGTCGCGGTACGGCTACTCTAAAAGTCGCGTTACGGCTAATTGTCGCGTTACGGCTAATCTATTGTCGTGGTTTTACATAGGGAATCATTATCAATTCAATATTATTCTATGGTGTTTACGTACAGATGAGGTCCGAAAAATGTAATGTAATAATGTTTTACAGCATGAGAGTCTCCAGGGGAGGGGATTTTACCATCTTTCATACTGATGTTCTTCGACAACCTCACCTTCAATATAATATTGTATACTTAGTCACAGCCTCAAGCACAGATACCGATTACAGTCAAAAATAGCAACCAAAGAAGCAATGAGTGGTTTTGTGGAACATATTCCACTACTTCATATCGATGTTGTTAACCAACGCCTGGCTCGCTACCTATACCATATGGCGTTCTGTTTGGGGACTGACAAGCAGGCAATGGCTGTCCTTCCGGCCGCCGATCACCCAGTTTAAGGTCCAGCTGCATTGGGAGGGGCTGGTGATCCCTACTGGCATGTTGGTGAATTGAACAACCCCTTCGCGGCCGAACCATTTCTTCCCAACCCACCCCCGAACCACCCGAACCAAGTTTTTTTAGTTAAAATGCCCCCCCCCCCCCCCACCCCTGGATACTCCCATGTTGTAAAACATTATTACATTAAATTTTTCGAACCTTTCTCATCTGTACGTAAACACCATAGAATAATATTGATAATGATTCCCTATGTAAAACCAAGACAATAGATTAGCCGTAACGCGACAATTAGCCGTAACGCGACAATTAGCCGTAACGCGACTTTCCGTAACGCGACATTAGCCGTACCGCCACTGCGCCTCCATGCCTAGGGCCCAATCCAATACGATAAACGAACTTAAAATATATTATTTGCCCCACATGCAATAAATACAAAAGACGTAAGGCGCCGATCGTTTTATAAGTTCCAGACCACAGGACGTCGAGTTGACCCAGACCACAGGACGTTGAGTTGACTCCATTGCTCGAATTATCTACAATAACCCGTCCAAGTTGGGCGTCACTCGGTATAAAACCTCGCATAGTTACTCAACTCTTCGAGACATACAGGAGGAAGTTTTCTTTTGGCCCCATTGGAGCGCTGTTGACGGACGATGAATCACAGAAATGCAGCCTGCATGCACCGTACTTACTTAGTTTCATGCGGTTCATCCAAACTGCCAAAAATATTCCGCAATAGTGGTAGGTATTGTATATGCAAACATTTTGTCGTCTATTTCTTTGGAACCCAACTGCGATATCATAATAGATATGGAATTATCACAAGTAGAAACTATTAACTCTTTATTCTGTTCAAACCGTGGTTGTATTTTGAGTGAGTAAGTCAGTTGGACCTCGCCGCGAGTTTGGGATATCCTCTGAAACCTGTCGTGTCGACTGTCGATCAACCGCAATCTATAGTAATACGGATATTAAAATTACGAATTATTTATGATATTAATATCATGATATTAATAATGGATTGACTATAGTATGTATATTAATATTTAAAATTTGCTCTGGGTATTTTTTATATTATTATCAATGTAATATTGACTAAGTGATTACTTCCCTACGGCATTTTTAATGAGCGTTTGTAGGCAGGGCCGGATTAAGCCATATTGGGGCCCGTGACTAACATAAATTTGGGGCCCCCTTTCAGTATTTAAGATGTAAGGCCGTAAGAATATTTTACTATTAAAATAATTTACAGTGTAGGCTAATAAAAAAATATAGTTTTATTTCAAAAACGTTTATGTTACCTAAATATTGCCGAACTGCCTAATTTGCTTCATTTTTTAGTCACGTCAGGATACTTACTTACTGTATATACTTACTGTATATACTTACTGATACTTACTTACTGTATATACTTACTGATACTTACTTTCTGTATATACTTACTGATACTTACTTACTGTATATACTTACTGATACTTACTTACTGTATATACTTACTGATACTTACTTACTGTATATACTTACTGATACTTACTTACTGTATATACTTACTGATACTTACTTACTGTATATACTTACTGATACTTACTTACTGTATATACTTACTGATACTTACTTACTGTATATACTTACTGATACTTACTTACTGTATATACTTACTGATACTTACTTACTGTATATACTTACTGATACTTACTGTATATACTTACTGATACTTACTTACTGTATTATACCTTACTGATACTTACTTACTGTATATACCTTACTGATTCTTACTTACTGCATATACTTACTGATACTTACTTACTGTATATACTTACTGATACTTACTTACTGTATATACTTACTGATACTTACTTACTGTATATACTTACTGATACTTACTTACTGTATATACTTACTGATACTTACTTTTGACTAATAATGTTTGACTAATAATTCACCAACGAATTCATTCTAGTCTATTAATATGCTTCCACTATTATCGCAAAAGTGATAAAGACGTGTTAATTAATGGTCTGGTCACACAGCGATAAATTACAGCATCAATCTGACCCTCCTCCCCTGCTTCATAACTATCTACAGTAGTTCAGACAATCCGATTCTCAAGTCCGGGTTGTGGGAGGCAACATATTACATTTCTTATTTTTCAGATGGGGGGGGGGGGGGGGGGGGGGGGTTCTTTCGACGAAATCAAAATTCATCCATCTCAAGGGAAAATCGATGTAAGTAACAGCTAACTACTCCTCCGAATAATAAATATGTAACCTGTTCTATTGACATAGATATGTACCCTGTTTTGTTCTATTGGGAATACCCCACCCCAGCTGCCGTCACAACGTGCCAATTTCACCGTTGATCTTGCCCTAAACTTTAAAAAGGGCGCTCTAGTATGTAGCGGGATGATGAGATGAAGTATGTTGTTGGAGAGCTTTGTGCGATGGCTTGGGGAGGGAGCTCAGTAAAGGCGGAGGTTGTTCTTCGGGAGGGTTGATTTCTTGGTGATGCAGGGGTGAGGACGGATTTGCTGGTTCGGGGTGTGTGGGAAACGCAGAGGGATGCGTCGTTTGATGTGTGCGTTCTATACGCTGGCGCTCTCTAGACGTACCCGCGCAGAGAATGAAAGCATCCTCACTGAGAAAGAGCGGCTGAGGAAGCAGCTACGTCTAACATTTACCCCACTTGCTGTTAAAATTCTAGGGGGTGGGGGCATTTAGCCCCCCGGCCGCCCCCCCCCCCCCCCCCCCCCCTGGATCCGCCAGTGAATGTTGTGGACCACACAAGCAGCAAACTATAAGTCCAATAAATAAAAACAATTTATAATCACCCAACCAACAAATGGCTGTCTGTCTCTTTTCAGCGCCAAAGTTCCAATTACCCGCTTACAATTGTATTAACAATGGTAATAACCGCCGGCTAATTATCCAAACAACTTCAATATGTCATATAGAACGACCTAGGCGGATTCTTTTTGAAGGAAACAGACTCGTGGCGGCAAAATGTGCTCGCAGATATATCAGCATGTTGTCTACAAGAAGGTCACCAACAATGCCTGTAGGTCAGCAGGCTCAGCGTGCTCCAATGGCTACGACACCCTGGGATCAAACATTCTCACAAATGGGGTTATTTGGCGTTCCTATTACCGCCAACAATAGCGGATTCTGAACACTCCATTCAACAATCATCTGGGGTCCCTAAATCAAGTCTTTGTTATCCTGTCAATTTTTGCTACATTGTTGCTGTATTTTGAGGGCTTTGTTTGTGTATAAGGTTGGCATTGTTGGGCCTGGGTCCTGAACTACATACGTCAGAGCAGTATAGTTAGGGTCGGTATAATGTCAGGTTGTTAGCGCTTTACAGAGAACATAGGATGCGATCCTTACTATACACACACTGTTCACTGTTCCATACCAACACAGACATGTGTCTATCATTGCAACCGTCGGAACATTAGTAGGTAGTACATTAGGGACTTGGTGGCTCGTGGTGCGCACATGGATGTCAAACTGCAGCAGTTCACATGGCGAGGCAGGGTTAAAATCATTTTGATCAATTCTTGATGAACTCTAACAACAAAACTAGGTACACATGTAGACTGGCCCTCAAACGTTTAGCAATTCTCCCAGCTGAATTTGCATGTAGCCTTCGAGAAACTAATTTAAAAGCAGTTAATTAGTTAATTAAGTTGATTGCGGAGAAAAAAAAACATTTTCAGTATGTACTTTCATGGAAATTAATTAGTTTCTATTATAAGATTTAAATAACTGTACTTAAAAATTATACAGCTGTAATCCCCATACCCCATTCCATTATATTTTTAATTAGTTCAAGTGATTTGCTTTATTAAATGTGTTTTTAATTGATCTAAAAGTAAATAAGTTATTAAGATACCCCTTATCCCTTATTAAGATATCTCCATGCCATTGCATGCTCGCTATTAAAATAGCTCATCTGAAATATGTGACTGGGGGGGGGGGGGGGGGGGGGGGTTCTCTGTGGTTATTTCATATATAGGACTGGCGGCGAAAGGAACCAGTCTAATAAGACAGTTGCTTATTGTTTATTTCGCATTATGATTGCCTTGGGTATTTAATGGTAATTCTTTAGAGTAAATTAACTAAATAATTTTGTTGAGGAATTCCAATGGTAAGTTAATTTAATGATATTTCAATATCAATACTACATCTGCTTAAGGTAAGTTTTAATATTTCTTACAAATTGGGTCGTCTCCATGCATAAAATATCTTACTTTTAAAATACCAATTCTCGGTTAATACATCTCTTTCATCAATCCCCTGTGCTCCTTTGGGTTGTGGTGATGCAGATTAAGAGGGGGGTTGAAGGGGAGGAACTTTCCTCTCTTCTTTGATTTTTTGCGGTTTGGTTAAATTTCTTAAATACTGATTTTGTGATTGAATCTCTCAATTTTAAATTGTATCTCATAACTGAGCCTCGTGCTGCGTGTAGGCCCCAGGAACGTGTTAGTTACCCTGTGAACGAAAATTGTTTAACGGACTACTGTAGAACTAACTACAACATAATATTATTTATGTTCTGAATATTTTTTATGTGTCCCCTTTTTTATGTATTTATTAAATGAAGTAGGCCAACATGCAGACATGAGTCATTCACTCTGCTCTGGAATGTCATCATCTATGTATAAAAAGCATATTTACTATAAAAATAACATGCATGTTATCTTTCCTTTAACTATAGTTGCAGCAGCTTGGTCTAGTGGTGACATTCCTGGGCTTCCAATTAGGGAATTATTTTAGTCAAAATTGCAATTTATCTTACTAGACATGTTTGAATATTCTTTGTATAAGTTAACCCTGCTGTAATACGATATTCTATTAATACACTTATTCTATTGTATTAATTTAGGTAGGCGTAATCTACGGTTATATATTTCGGTTATATAGATTACTCCTTTTTGTAACAAGTCTAATTGACGTAAACTTTGAGTAAGTTTCTTTTATGTTACACCTTGGACCTTGGTGTGCTGGATAAATCCGTTACCTTGAATTCACACCTCTCCAGAGGTCGTAGGTTCGAGCCCTGCTTCGGGCCCGGCAAGTTTTTTGACTGGCCTAACAGCCTTAGAAAATTTAACTTTTAACAGTTTTTTTATTAAATGTTATCGCTATGAATAGCTTGGTAGACCTAGACACAAGATTGGTAATTCCCATTACCCATTTTGGCCATGGCATTACGTAGCGGATGCGATGAATACAATGAAATTCCATTGTATAGTAAAATACATAGGAGGATTAGTGTAGTGGACCTTATCCTTTATCTTGGAAGGTTTGAGTGTTCACTGTGGTGTGAAAAGCAACCAGTTTGTCAATGGACATGGCATTATATGGCATATAATAGTATTTTGTATATAATAACACTGGCATGCGATGATAGCTCGTCACGCTGTTATAATTATGTGTTTATTAAAACCAATTAGCGAACCGGGTCTAATACCCCAACAATATACAATTCCACCCAGTAATTACAGGTATGGAGAGCAGATGAGACTGCCAGGCGGCAGCCCTGGGGGACAGAGAGACAGTCAGTCCACTCGGTGCAATCCCGTTTTCCACACCATTACCCCCAAGGCCGTGCAAACAAAAAACAAATTCATAGCATTTTCTATAGTCGCGACAAAATGGTTTATGCACAACAATAGGTTATGCATGGTGATTGCCGAATGGCGTAGGCCCGGCCCCAGTGAGTCGGTATGCTTACCGGTGTCCGCCGACGACTGGCTGACTGTCCGACGGAAGACATAATGGCTGCTACCTCCAATGATTACATGTTTGGATCGGGTTTAACAAACATCGAGCCATTCGTGGCCATCAGAGGGTGGCAAAACTCGGCTGCAATTAGCTCGACAACAGTGATTAACTCACTCAGTGGGGCGTTGACTTGACTTGTACCACGAAGACTCTAAAGGGGCACCATTGTTGATTGAAAATACGGTTGGAGAGGTAATTATTGTCATACAGACAGACGCACCACTAGAGCATCACTCACTCATGAACAACAAACCTGGAACTTTCGTCTTAAGTTTTTCTTTGTAATTGGATGGAGCTTGGCTGTGCCGAGAAATAACATAGCAGCGGGGGCCACCCTATAGGACTACATAAGATGAAAAGTTCCCTGTAAATTTCGAGATTAATATAATCAATATAACACGATTAATATGCGACTCGGACTGGCTTTTATTTATGGAATTGTCATAGGCCCAGTACGCGCAGTACGTTTTGCCTTTTATAATTAAAGAGAGATACATACATACGTTATTACTCAATTAATGTGGAATTGTTTCTGGTTATTTTGGCAATCGTAATGGTTAATGTGTTGGAGATATACAAAGGTATTTGATGTGTTGTACGCTTATAACGAAGACCACAGATTGGTCTTTGTATGGAAGTGGGAAGAGTTTAACCGGAAGCATGTAAAACAAAAAAAAACACAAAAAAAACAATTAATTGTCCTCGGAGGAATAACGTAATTATGCCGTCCGCGAGATTTATAAAAATTCTCTATACAATTAATTTCTTGAGGGGGTTGTGTATCATTGGAATGAAAATAAATTATTATTTCATTTAGACTTTTTTAAAATTTCAGTTGTTATATTTATGCCCGAATTATACAGTGTTTTTATCCTAATGTATTCTTAATGTGAGAGTGGTTTAATTTGTTAGCTAGGTTCTATAATATAATATAACACCAATCCAATATACAACATAATATTTGTAGCTTGTCGTTGTTTAGAGGTACACAGCTTTTATTCTTATAACTTTATAATTAATGTTACTGTAATTCTCACCAGGGAAATAAGGTATACCCTAATCCACGCAAGGTATACCCTAATCCACGCAAGGTATACCCTAATCCACGCAAGGTATACCCTAATCCACGCAAGGTATACCCTAATCCACCAAGGTATACCCTAATCCGCAAGGTATACCCTAATCCACGCAAGGTATACCCTAATCCACGCAAGGTATACCCTAATCCACGCAAGGTATACCCTAATCCACGCAAGGCATACCCTAATCCACGCAAGGTATACCCTAATCCACGCAAGGTATACCCTAATCCACGCAAGGTATACCCTAATCCACGCAAGGTATACCCTAATCCACGCAAGGTATACCCTAATCCACGCAAGGTATACCCTAATCCACGCAAGGTATACCCTAATCCACGCAAGGTATACCCTAATCCACGCAAGGTATACCCTAATCCACGCAAGGTATACCCTAATCCACGCAAGGTATACCCTAATCCACGCAAGGTATACCCTAATCCACGCAAGGTATACCCTAATCCACGCAAGGTATACCCTAATCCACGCAAGGTATACCCTAATCCACGCAAGGTATACCCTAATCCACGCAAGGTATACCCTAATCCACGCAAGGTATACCCTAATCCACGCAAGGTATACCCTAATCCACGCAAGGTATACCCTAATCCACGCAAGGTATACCCTAATCCACGCAAGGTATACCCTAATCCACGCAAGGTATACCCTAATCCACGCAAGGTATACCCTAATCCACGCAAGGTATACCCTAATCCACGCAAGGTATACCCTAATCCACGCAAGGTATACCCTAATCCACGCAAGGTATACCCTAATCCACGCAAGGTATACCCTAATCCACGCAAGGTATACCCTAATCCACGCAAGGTATACCCTAATCCACGCAAGGTATACCCTAATCCACGCAAGGTATACCCTAATCCACGCAAGGTATACCCTAATCCACGCAAGGTATACCCTAATCCACGCAAGGTATACCCTAATCCACGCAAGGTATACCCTAATCCACGCAAGGTATACCCTAATCCACGCAAGGTATACCCTAATCCACGCAAGGTATACCCTAATCCACGCAAGGTATACCCTAATCCACGCAAGGTATACCCTAATCCACGCAAGGTATACCCTAATCCACGCAAGGTATACCCTAATCCACGCAAGGTATACCCTAATCCACGCAAGGTATACCCTAATCCACGCAAGGTATACCCTAATCCACGCAAGGTATACCCTAATCCACGCAAGGTATACCCTAATCCACGCAAGGTATACCCTAATCCACGCAAGGTATACCCTAATCCACGCAAGGTATACCCTAATCCACGCAAGGTATACCCTAATCCACGCAAGGTATACCCTAATCCACGCAAGGTATACCCTAATCCACGCAAGGTATACCCTAATCCACGCAAGGTATACCCTAATCCACTCAAGGTATACCCTAATCCACGCAAGGTATACCCTAATCCACGCAAGGTATACCCTAATCCACGCAAGGTATACCCTAATCCACGCAAGGTATACCCTAATCCACGCAAGGTATACCCTAATCCACGCAAGGTATACCCTAATCCACGCAAGGTATACCCTAATCCACGCAAGGTATACCCTAATCCACTCAAGGTATACCCTAATCCACGCAAGGTATACCCTAATCCACGCAAGATATACCCTAATCCACGCAAGGTATACCCTAATCCACGCAAGGTATACCCTAATCCACGCAAGGTGTACCCTAATCCACGCAAGGTATACCCTAATCCACGCAAGGTATACCCTAATCCACGCAAGGTGTACCCTAATCCACGCAAGGTATACCCTAATCCACGCAAGGTATACCCTAATCCACGCAAGGTATACCCTAATCCACGCAAGGTATACCCTAATCCACGCAAGGTATACCCTAATCCACGCAAGGTATACCCTAATCCACGCAAGGTATACCCTAATCCACGCAAGGTATACCCTAATCCACGCAAGGTATACCCTAATCCACGCAAGGTATACCCTAATCCACTCAAGGTATACCCTAATCCACGCAAGGTATACCCTAATCCACGCAAGGTATACCCTAATCCACTCAAGGTCAATCAATTCATTATGAGAGTAATTCGTGTTTCTTTCTCAGTGCGATCTAATTTCGAAAATGAACATTTAACATTTAAATAATTATTTTAATTTACCAAGATAGAAAAGTGTAAAACTCCATGTGTATCATTATTATACTGGACGTGTAAATAATATAATATCGTTGAACTATTACCATCAAACCCACCTAATTAATTATCTATATTGTTACCAAATTGATACTGTAACGTTCTTTAGAAAAAAGTTCACAAGAAATGTGCATAAATTTTAGAAAAAGATAACAAATTCCAACAGAAACTATATTTATTGTGACGGTGGATACCATCACCCCCCCCCCCCCCCCCCCCCTTAACTCCCACAAAATGATCAGGGAATCAAACAAAATTAATAACATTTAAACTTACAGAAAAGGATAAAAAATGTAATACAGCCAAATATAAATAAATAATATATATTATATAGAAATAATATATCGTTAACAATATTAAGGAATGTCGAAACTTAGAAAATATACTATTCATTATTTTTTTTTGGCTATATAAATCTTTTAAAATGTTAGGTTTTCGAAAAGGATAAAGAATTTGCAGGTGTCATAAATAGTTAATTATTAGTCAAATACATATTGGGACTGTTAAATTAAAATTAATTATAAGCAAACAATTAACCTAAAATTTTAATTTATTAATCTAAACTAAAACTAATATATATGGATATCGAAAATGTCCAGCATGCCATACACAATATACACATTACTGAGTGAGTATTGATAACGACCACACTTACAGATTGTGTTTTGAAGTGACAAATAAGCTTTAAACATTAAATTCGAAGATAAATAATAAATACTTGGTTGCAGACGAAATGTAAAACAAAGCACATTAATAAAGCCAATGATACAACAATTAATTCTTAAAGTAAACCCAGTAGCTGGAAGGTACACTATAATTAACCTGCACCCTCCCACTGTATGTTTACAGTTAAGTTAACAAGGATATTTACTATAAATAATATTATTTTTACTACATAGAAAAGCAATTAATTTTACCAAATTAAAAGCAATTAATTTTACCAAATTAAAAGCAATCAATTTTACCAAATTATTGGGTTTTCGAATGGCCTTTTTCGGCATAGGTTTATTTATATTAAAATATTTCATTGTTTTTCTTAATAACTAAACGGTTTTTGACTGCTCATTAAATAATTTACTAACAACCTCTCAACTACGATTTTACATGGTTTACAGGTTACTTTGGCCAGAAAGTAACATATTAAAGATAATTTCCGAGCGAAGACTTGCCATTTGATTAGAATTAGTTGGAATTTAGTTCAACAATTGCACTGGGATTGCTAACTATCATTGGTATGGGTTTATAAGGGATTGTACTGCCGGATATTAACACCTTATTGGGCGGAGGGCCCCCGAGTCCTGCAAAATGCAACTGGGAGAGTAATTGTGAGTGGGATAATGCGGTCGTTGGTCTTTTGGAATAGTTCGAATGGTTATTCGTTAGCAATTCGTGATTAATGGTCTCGTAACCATCCCTCGGTTCTTCATCCTCAACATTAATCTCTTCCTCGTCATTTTCGTCGTCGGGCGCTAGCAGGCTGTCGATGTCAAAACCTCGACGTTTCAAACTCTTCCGTTTCGGCGTTACGGATTCCGTATTCTGATTCGTTGGTTTTTGGCAGTCTTCGTTGAACCATGGTGATTGGTTGCTAGGGGGTGGTGAGTCATCATCCTCGTCATCGGGTACCGATAGACCCATATGTCTGCGGACTTTACGCTGTGCCCTCCTCCTGCGGAAGTCGCCTTTCTTAAAATCTTCTTTGCAGGCCGGGTGAATCGCCCAGTAATGACCTTTACCATTGGCGCTGCGTGCAGCCTGAAAAAGCAATAGAATTATAAAAATACAGATTGCAGAACCTTCAAACCTGCAAAACTTATGTATTACAACTAACTACATCCTCTACATTCGCCATTCGCCAACATCACCACTACGCAATAGTTGCATTCTGTAGTTGTGACGATGAATGCATGTGTGACGTCTGTCTGTAGTAATCCGCCAACGATCCATCTAATTGCTAGAAGTTTTATATGGATTTCCCTACTGGGATGGGATCCATCATTGCTTCTTACGGGACCAGAAACAGGATTCCAGGATTTCGCTGCAATCCGCGTTTTACAAAAGCATGGCAAACACTACAGAGTGAAGCACTTCGTGTTCTTATATAAATTTTGTGAATGCATTAAAATTATATTTGTCTTGTTATAAATCGTTAATTAAAACCTTTGCGAGCTACGTTAATAACAATAATTTAATAATGCCACATTGATTTTAGTAATTATTGACCAGTGATCGTGTCACTTCACTAGACCCTAGAGCATATGGCTGCCTCTCAACGATTTATTCGATAACATTATTGATTTCGCTTGAGTTCTACGGCTGACTGAAATCTGGTCCACTATTGTCACTGAAAGAGGCAAAAAAGAGAGTTTGAAATCGATTGGATAAACATTAATCAATGTTTTTGCTTGGCTGCTTCAGATAATGAGGCAGTGCGAGTTACTACTGTAACAGTACTACTACTGTACTACTGTAACAGGTTTGCAATAATAACTAACTTAACACAACAGCGTCGCGGGACGCGGCTGGTCTCACTACTTATATACAAGGGAAGTGCACTGCGAGCTATGCGATGTCGGTCGATGGTTGCTCATAATATGGCGACTCAGTTTAGGTCTTTAATTAAAGAAACGCAATTATTGTTGTAAATGGTGCAATTGTATAGCATTGTGGATCGAGGAGTTATCGAGTATGTACTGTACAATCCCTAACTCATTAATTAGCATCAAACTTGTGCCGTTGCTGTATATGACCTACTTAGTCTGCACGTTCGCGAGTTCACGCACATGTTCGCTTATGTTCAGCTTATCATCGCAAGGGCAACTTAGCCAGAATCACATCGGTAGCAACAAATCAATATAAGGTTGAAGAATAACTGCGGTGTAAATGGTACAATATCGACCGGTGACACTTTTTTAAACGCTTGTTGGGAAATGATTAAAAGTGAAAATAAACTTATAGCCCACCTAAGAAATTAAGAAAATTTCTTTCAACCTGAAACACCTAAGAAAATTCCATGTGATATCATTAAGATTTGCAGAAGAGTGATTTGGGCCCTTGAGTGATTTAAGGTAGCGCTACTTCTTTTTATTTCTTCTTGATTTTTTGCAAAATTGTTTCCATTTAATTTAGAGCAGATTTTTATCAAGATTCCAAATTTGAAAACCGTTTGGCAAGATCTGTCTGTGCTATCTGTCCGATTTACTGTCGGTCTGTCCGTCAATAAAAAGCATACTATCTGTCTAAAAATTCCCTGTATGGGTTTTCCTGGTCGGTGACTTCATTTCTGATGTCATTAATAAAATTTGACCTTGTCGGTTCTGTCTGTATGCCTGTCAGTGTCTGCCTGTCAAAATATAACCGACTGCCTGGCAGCCAAACAGACAATTTGGAAGTCATCAAATGTTGAAATTGACACTCGAAATGAATTCTGCAACCAGGAAAACCCCAATAGCTAATTTTGACCAATAGTTTTATTCAACACTATATTCTAATTATATATACGAAATAACTAGTGTTAAAATAGCGCTACACCCACCCCCCCTTAATAAGGAGAAATTAAAAAATATTGTAATACTTCATACGTAAAATTTTAATAAAATTTCTACCGAAAAGTGAAAACCTGGAATCTTTCACATGGGCGAAAATTTGGGGTTTAGCACAAAGATGTACTGTAGTTTGTAGTATTACCGGCTGAATTATATTTACGACCGGAGCTATGTATAAAGGTTTTGTTTAACTTAATTATTGAACAAACTACTTTTCTCAATCAACAATAATTGCAACATAATTAATTGCATTTAATGTTTGGATGGCCGTAGTGGTAAATTCTGTTCAGTCAGATTTAGGTCATTACCGCTGTCACTAGCTAAAAATGTTAATAATGCTACATAAACATATTCACATAAGCATATTGAAGTTTAATATCATAGACAACTCGCTGAAATTTATTCACAATATTGTCCCCGGAGTAAAAAAAAAGTTGCAAGCTATTAACGCTAATGAACCTTGTGAAAAATGCATATAACTATCAAATAATTGAACAACAAATTTCAGAATAACTATAAAGTTAAAATATCATATTATTTTCTTGCAGCGTAAATTAATCATTTAACCGTGAGTAACTGGGTTAGGCTTACCTTTATGAAGCAGTCGTTGAGACTTAGATTGTGTCTAATGGAATTCCTCCAGCCTGGTCCCCGCGTTCTGAAGTAAGCGTAACTGTCGAGGATGTGTTGATATATATCGCTAAGAACGAGTTGGTTATCCTCGGAACTGAGGATAGCGATGGCGATGAGCCCGATGTAGCTGTGCTGCGGTTTGGGTTCCTCGTGGATGAGAAAACGACGACGAGGTTCGAAACCTCCGGACATCGGGAGGAGCGTAAACCCGGCGCCGGAGTAAGGGAAGCCAGGGGGGAACGGCATTCCGAACAGCGGATGGGGCGGGGGGTACGGGCGCGGGGACACGAGGTCCATGAACTGGGGACCCGCTCGGTGGCTGGAGAGTTCCATACCCGGAGGAACGGTTCCGCCGTTGTTAGCTCCTGTCGGGGTGTACGGAACTAAACTTCTCGAGGTTTCCATCAGCAGATTTTGGTTGATAATGTCTGACATGCTCTGCGTTATCATTGCAAAGGCCTAACTTTAAAAAAGTTTTAGATAAAAATATTTTATATATCTAGAAACTTTATAAAAAATGAATAATTCATTCGCGAATGTTTAAAGTTGTGTAAAACTTGGTTCCACTTCAGTGTTGTTATAGGTTCGCTTGTATACATCGTTGCCTTACTTAGATATACAATGATCGGGATTGGCTATCAGATATCCAATGGAAAGGCCCCCAGTTCTTGGCAAATGTTTGCCCTACTGACCATCAAAACGTTACGGAAGGGTTGGTGAAGGTGGCTCGTTTGTTATTGTGTTTATAGGACCGCTGCCGTGCTGCTGGGGGGCTGGGAGGAAGGCCCTACGCCCTGCCCTCCTCATTAAGTTTTTATTTGCAAACTACTAAGGCCTTGTATTGTTTTGTTGCCAAAGCAACTTTATAAAAATGAATAATTCATTCGCGAATTTTTAAACTACTAAATTATTAAAGTTGTTAAACATATTTTTATTTTCAATGATTTACATAATTTTTACAATCCTAAATTAAAGTTCATAATAACACGACAGTGTCCCGCCTTTACATAAAACTCATATAACTTCTGGTAAAAGACGGGTTATATTCGCAAAGTGATGGGCATGAAAATCGAAGCCCCAAAAAATGTTATTCTTAAATTGTTACCTTTTCGCTCAAAATTAGACCAAAATAGGGAGAAAAAGTTGCACTTTTTTCCTTAGGGAAAAAAGTATCCCATCTGATTGATTTTACTTTTTTTCCCGGTGAGAAAAGTAAAACAAAATATTTTCGGTGGAATTTCTTAAATTTTATTTAATGTCTTCAGAGAGCATTGACGTAGAAAAGGTTTGCACGTAATTTGAGAAAAATCCATGCACGCACTCAAAAGTTATGGAAAATTTAGTTTCTGCGCGGCGTACTCCAAAACGGAACTCAATATCCAATATTGGTTTATGTAGTTAAGCGGCTCTCTATTTACGTAATAATTATTCGAGAACACTAAATTATTTAACATTGAGTAAGGCAGCACATCAGGTGTTGAAGAGTACAATAATTTGAATCGCAGTAACTATTTTAAGCAATATAGTATAAAATACTACAGTTCAATTTATTTTGTACCACTATATCGCTCTACGTTTTATTAACACTTTGACTGTCACTTTATATGTGTGGAATCTCACAAATTGTCACGCTAATATTTATAAATTATGGGGATTTCATTAACTTTGAGTGCTATAAAACCATAAAATAGGTTGTGTTTATGTGTCAAAAAAAATTTTATCGTGACGCATATATGCGTCACTGACAACCTACAAATGGCAGTTTACCAAATTGAGTCAGTGACGCAAATATGCGCCATTCCAGTTGGTGCATTCCAGTAGTGCAAGATCAAATCCGAGTAAAGGCTGCAGAAATTCCACACTGCAGGCTGTCTGGTGTGTCTGCAGGGTGGTGCAGGGTGGAGGCAAGGTTGGTGTGTCTGCATGGTGGAGGCGAAGTTGGTGTGTCTGCAGGGTGGTGCTGGGTGGAGGCAAGGTTGGTGTGTCTGCAGGGTGGAGGCAAGGTTGGTGTGTCTGTAGGGTGGAGGCGAGGTTGGTGTGTCTGCAGGATGCTGCTGGATGGATGCATGGTTGTTGTGTCTGCAGGGTGGAGGCGAGGTTGGTGTGTCTTCAGGGTGTTGCTTGGTGAAGGCAAGGTTGGTGTGTCAGCAGGGTGGAGGCGAGGTTGGTGTGTCTGCAGGGTGGAGGCAAGGTTGGTGTGTCTGCTGGGTGGAGGCAAGGTTGGTGTGTCTGTAGGGTGGAGGCAAGGTTGGTGTGTCTGCTGGGTGGAGGCAAGGTTGGTGTGTCTGCTGGGTGGAGGCAAGGTTGGTGTGTCTGTAGGGTGGGGTGGTGCTGGGTGGAAGCATGGTTGGTGTGTCTGCAGGGTGTTGCTGGGTGGAGGCAATGTTGGTGTGTCTGCAGGGTGGTGCTGGGTGGAGGCAAGGTTGGTGTTTCTGTAGGGTGGAGGCGAGGTTGGTGTGTCTGCAGGATGCTGCTGGATGGATGCATGGTTGTTGTGTCTGCAGGGTGGAGGCGAGGTTGGAGTGTCTGCAGGGTGGAGCTCGGTGGAGGCATGGTTCATGGTTGGTGTGTCTGCAGGGTCGGGTCGTGCTGGGTAGAGGCATGGTTGGTGAGTCTGCAGGGTGGAGGCAATGTTGGTGTGTCTGCAGGGTGGTGCTGGGTGGAGGCAAGGTTGCTGTGTCTGTAGGATGGAAGCGAGGTTGGTGTGTCTGCTGGGTGGAGGCAAGGTTGGTGTGTCTGTAGGGTGGAGGCGAGGTTGGTGTGTCTGCAGGGTGGTGCTGGGTGGAGGCAATGGTGGTGTGTCTGCAGGGTGGTACTGGGTGGAGGCAAGGTTGGTGGGTCTGTAGGGTGGAGGCGAGGTTGGTGTGTCTGCTGGGTGGATGCATTGGTTGGTGCGTCTGCAGGGTCGGGTGCTGCTGGGTGGAGGCATAGTTGGTGTGTCTGCAGGGTGGTGCTGGGTGGTGCTGGGTGGAGGTAAGGTTGGTGTGTCTGTAGGGTGGAGGCGAGGTTGGTGTGTCTGCTGGGTAGAGGCGAGGTTGGTGTGTCTGTAGGGTGGAGGCGAGGTTGGTGTGTCTGCAGGATGGTGCTGGGTGGAGGCATGGTTGGTGTGTCTGCTGGGTGGGGGCGAGGTTGGTGTGTCTGTAGGGTGGTGGTGGGTGTGGGCGAGGTTGGTGTGTCTGCAGGATGGTGCTTGGTAGAGGCAAGGTTGGTGTGTCTGCAGGGTGGAGGCGAGGTTGGTGTGTCTGCTGGGTGGAGGCAAGGTTGGTGTGTCTGTAGGGTGGAGGCGAGGTTGGTGTGTCTGTAGGGTGGAGGCGAGGTTGGTGTGTCTGCAGGGTGGTGCTGGGTGGAGGCAAGGTTGGTGTGTCTGTTGGGTGGAGTCAAGGTTGGTGTGTCTGAGGTGGTGTGGTGGGCAGGTTGGTGTGTCTGCAGGGTGGTGGTGGGTGGAGGCAAGGTTGGTGTGTCTGTAGGGTGGAGGCGAGGTTGGTGTGTCTGTAGGGTGGATGCGAGGTTGGTGTGTCTGCAGGATGGTGCTGGGTGGAGGCATGGTTGGTGTGTCTTCAGGAAGGTGCTGGGTGGAGGCAATGTTGGTGTGTCAGCAGGGTTGTGCTGGGTGGAGGCAAGGTTGGTGTGTCTGCAGGGTCGGGTGGTGCTGGGTGGAGGCATGGTTGGTGTGTCTGCAGGGTGGTGCTGGATGGAGGCAATGTTGGTGTGTCTGCAGGGTGGTGCTGGGTGGAGGCTCGGTTGGTGTGTCTGCAGGGTGGAGGCGAGGTTGGTGTGTCTGCAGGGTGGTGCTGGGTGGAGGCATGGTTGGTTTGTCTTCAGGGTGGTGCTGGGTGGAGGCAAGGTTGGTGTGTCTGCAGGGTCGGGTGGTGCTGGGTAGAGGCATGGTTGGTGTGTCTGCAGGGTGGTGCTTGGTGGAGGCAAGGTTGGTGTTTCTGCAGGGTGGAGGCGAGGTTGGTGTGTCTTCGGGGTGGTGCTGGGTGGAGGCAAGCCAAGGTTGGTGTGTCTGCAGGGTGGTGCTGTGTGGAGGCAATCTTGGTGTGTCTGCAGGGTGGTGCTGGGTGGAGGCAGGTTGGTGTGTCTGTAGGGTGGAGGCGAGGTTGGTGTGTCTGCAGGGTGGTGCTGGGTGGAGGCATGGTTGGTGTGTCTTCAGGATGGTGCTGGGGGGAGGCAATGTTGGTGTGTCTTCAGGGTGGTGCTGGGTGGAAGGCAATGTTGGTGTGTCTGCAGGGTCGGGTGGTGCTGGGTGGAGGCATGGTTGGTGTGTCTGCAGGGTGGTGCTGGGTGGAGGCAATGTTGGTGTGTCTGCAGGGTGGTGCTGGGTGGAGGCAATGTTGGTGTGTCTGCAGGGTGGAGGCGAGGTTGGTGTGTCTTCAGGGTAGTGCTGGTTTGAGGCAAGGTTGTTGTGTCTGCAGGGTGGAGGCGAGGTTGGTGTGTCTTCAGGGTGGTGCTGGGTGGAGGCATGGTTGGTGTGTCTGCAGGGTGGAGGCGATGTTGGTGTGTCTTCAGGGTGGTGCTTGGTGAAGGCAAGGTTGGTGTGTCTGCAGGGTGTAGGCGAGGTTGGTGTGTCTTCGGGGTGGTGCTGGGTGGAGGTATGGTTGGTGTGTCTTCAGGGTGGTGCTGGGTGGAGGCAATGTTGGTGTATCTGTGCAATGCCAGAGGTAAAACGGAAACCAGCTCTTCTATGTGGGGAGTAAAAAAGTATTGGGTAGTTATGGAGTGTACTCCCTTGGGAGTAAGTGTGGCGACATCCATGTTTTACATGTAATAGCCAAGAGAGAAGATGCCTTTGGGTTGTGCCTGGTGTTTTCTGTTTCACACACAACAAAACTTTATTATAGATTTCATATTCTGGCACAATTACAAAGCTATCTAGTTGCCTCCAAATCCTGAATCTCGGTATATTTTTTATATATTTTAAGACATTGTGCAGTGGTCATATGACGTTTATATGCGTCATTGATGATGTCACAAAATGAATTTGGGATCTGTTCATAAGTTGCCACATTAAATTTTAACAAATCACCTACCATTTCCTCTACATCACAGTTTGAATCAATGAAGGATATTTGCGTCATGACACAATCTATTGTCTACCATTTGACGCATCGGTGCGTCAAAGACAGTCTAAATGTTAAAGAATTAAGCAACAAAAAAGTACCAATTTAAGAATTAAATTACGTATTACATGGAAAAGCGTATAACATTTTTTTTCAATATTCTCTCGCCTTTTTATTAACCTCGCTGACGCTCGGTTAATAAATAATTATTTTCCTATTGATTATTATTAATTTTCCTATCTTTTGGAGGGAGATTTAAATTACATGTGATAATTGCATTTGTTTTTAACGTGTGTAAAGTTCATCAGGGTTCCAAAGTGACATACAATTGGTGGTGAATAAATTATTTGTCCGTAATTTAAAATATTTCTTGGTTAGTGAGGACAATTTACGTATGATCTGACTAAGGAGGTTGATTGCATGATCTTTATCATTTTATTTATTCTTGTAAATTCTTTCCTTCCTTACCTTACTGCGTATTAAAATAGCTTCATGTTTGTGAGGATATAAAATCGTTTTAAAGGAATTATTATTTCACGAATTGTCGTGCTTGGTGAACGTGTAACAAGAAACACGGAAGCAGGTTTTTCTTAAATCGGTTCGTTGAATGAACTGAAAGATCTGATTATCATTATATAGAGTTATAAACTCTTAGGAGTGAAGGGAGAATATTATATTTGTATAAATGACGATGTTGTTATTGTTGTTGTTGTTCTCGCTCCTAAACGACAAAATTTCGTACATTGAATACTTTACTGTAATATTTATTTTTTTATTATCTTTTTCTCCTATATAAACACAGGGGCGCAGACACGTACCCGAAAGAGAGTGGGGAGGAGAGGACGTGTCCCTCCCACTCCCCCATGTGGCTTCGTACCCCCCTGTGGCTGCGTCCCCCCATGTGGCTGCGTCCCCCATGGGACTGCGTACCCCCCTGTGGCTGCGTACCCCCCATGTGGCTGCGTCCCCCATGGGACTGCGTTCTCCCTGTGGCTGCGTACCCCCAACTGATGACTGCGTCCCTCCCACGCGGCTGCGTCCGCCCATGTGGCTGCGTCCATCCCCACATATGGCTGCGTACCCCCTGTGGCTGCGTCCCCTCCTGTGGTTGCGTCCCCCATGTGACTGCGTACTCCCCTGTGGCTGCGTCCCCTCCTGTGGTTGCATACCCCCTGTGGCTGCTTACCCGCCTGTGGCTGCATACCCCCAACCTATGACAGAGTTTCTCCCACCCTTGTGGCTGCGCCCCCCCCCCCCCCATGTGGCTGCGTACCCCCCTGTGACTGCGTCCCCTCCTGTTGTTGCTCCCCCCTGTGGCTGCGTACCCCCAACCCATGACTGCGTCTCTCCCACCCCCGTGGCTGCGCCCCCCCTGTGCCTGCATCCCCCATGTGGCTGCGTCCCTCCACCCCTGTGGCTGCGTCCCTCCACCCTGTGGCTGCATCCCCCTGTGACTGCGTCCCTCCACCCTGTGGCTGCGTCCCCCCACCCTGTGACTGCGTCCCTCCACCCTGTGGCTGCGTCCCCCCACCCTGTGGCTGCGTCCCCCATGTGACTGCGTCCATCTGCCCTGTGGCTGCGTCCCCCATGTGTCTGCGTTCCTCCCCACCCATATGGATGCTACACCATTGATTTGCAGTTTAGTCCTAATTTAATTAATCCTATAATCGTTTTAATAATTACTTTATTTTAGTCATAACTAATTCGGAACCAATTAATAGCATTGCACAACGTATCTCTACAGTATATAATTTATTATTAATGATTAAACAGCCAATAATGGTGGTGCGAACTGAATGTAAAACTGGTGGTACTTCAGTGTTCGCTCAAAATCCCATTAAATTCTTCGTGTGATCACTACCACCATACAATGGCCATGGTGAGTGATTGATTGAGTGGGAGCTGTTTGCAATAATTCAAACTCAAGTTGCTAAGTTAAGGAGTTTAGAACAAAAATACTACAATAATAAAACTACTATAGAACAAGATCATACACTGATCTGATCAGATCTACACTAGCAGTAGTGGCGGTAAATCGCATACACAGCGGCTGCAGTGTGATGCTGGGCTTTGGAAATTCTCGGTCGCCACCAAGATTGTATACAATGCTTCGTTTGCTAAGTGATCATTGTAGTAGATCAAGGGGTCTAGTTTTCGTTAGTTCTAGCCCATAGTTTACGTTAAGCTATTAACTCTAAGGAGCTTGCTTCACCCCACCCAGTTGTAATATCGGAACCTGCATTTTAGGTTGGGGGTGTAAAGAAAAATGGTTGGATAGTGAAAGTATTCGATCGTGGTAATTACAGTAGCGACCTCCCGGTGGTTCGTGTTTCACACGTTCACTGATCACTTTACTTTACATTGGAGGTGTCTCAGTGGTTCCCCCAAGCTTGACACAAGAACAAAATCGCCTCCGCTTTGCAGGACCAGCCAGCACGGCTTTCGCCGTGAGGACCAGCCAGTGCATAATCTTGTACTTTGGCAGCCACATGGAGTGAATAAGCATGGTGGACAGCCCATGACTTTCTTGAGACGCATCTTAAAGGACACTGGCCTTAAAGATGCGGATGATCTAGCAAATGTCATGGGTGATAGGGAGTTGTGGCGGTGCAATTTTGTTGACAAGCCGGCACAGCATTCTTAAAAATGCAGCTGCAATGCAGCATGCCGATCCTAGTAGTAGTAGTAGTTACTTTACTTACAGATCATCAGCAAAGAAAAGGTGCATTGGTGGTTCTACTTCTACTACCGGTACCACTGCTGGTAGGCTGGTAGTATTCCCACTCCATCTACATTGTGTTGGTCGAGGGCATTCGCAGCTCATAGTCCAACACAATAATAAAGACCCCACCCTACTACATCTCAAATGGGACTGCATCTTCATCTGTTGTAGAGAGAGACAAACGTTGTGGGACTATTATAAAGTGATTTGGTTGCATCAATTACAATTAGCTCATTGGGGATGCTATAGGCCTCAACGATCTTACTTAACCAGGCGTGGACGGGGGACAAAATCGACGGCATGAAGAAGTCTACAAAGATGATTGTCAGATGTTTGTCTTTCCTTGTAGAGAATTCTTCAATGATACGTCGAAGAATCTGAATGGGTTCATTGTATATCTATCTTTACGAAACCAATTCTGGTTGCCAGGAGGAAGCTGCAATCCAAAGCAGGCTAATTATACGATACGACCCGTAGGCTACCGTTACCTTAACCTTGTTGCTTAGGTAACCAGCTTGTTATTCCTCATTTCTTGTGGTCCGATGATTTGGAGAATCGGATAGATTAAGAGAAAGCATTTATTTAGCTTTCATGATTCTGGATCTTGAATACTTTAGGAGGTACCCCATCATTTTTCAAATCATCAGTTTTTATTACTTAATGAAAATGAATAGTAGAATAGTAGATCCTGAAAAAGATTCTGTGATTAAAAGTGGAATTATCTTTCTACATTTATTGATATGAACATTGATCTAAGTCGTTCAGATTTATTCCTATAATGATTGTTGAGGCGTCTGTTGTTAGATATATGTTGTTAGGATATGGTTAGTACATCTACATCTATCCCGAATTTATGCTAAAACGATTACTTCCAGTTTGTATAATAATAAGATAAACATTTGATTTCTCCCACAACGAATTTGTATTTTTAAAACCTTCTCAGATATTGTAAGCTCTGCGGATCATGAGGAACAGTCGTTTCTCCACGAGGCTGCCAAAGCACAATATTGTGCTCAGGATGGTCCTCAAGGCAAAAGGAATGTCCTGCGAAGCGGAGGCGGCTTAATTCTAGTCTCAAGCTTGGGGAAGCACTGGGATACCTCAAATATTATATAGTGTCTGATTGGAGATGTGTGCATTGTACTTGACACAGTGAACCTGACGTAGCATTCTCGAGTATGTGCCGTGTTGTGTCTCGCGTATCCTTAGCAGTGAAAGCCCAGCATGGAATCCAATATATATATATACGTACCGGTTCTACTGCTGCTCTAAATAGTCGAGCCTTATGTTTCAGACGTATTCTATGTGACTTCCAAATCCTGGACACCCGATTCAATGCTGCCCATGCAGCATTGAATGCCTATCAATATTTCCTAATCCTATACTCTTTTCCTGTGCTGTATATTTAGTATCACCCATTGTGAGATATGTACCAGTGATTCGTCCTCTGATGTGGGCACAGTTAACTCCGCTGGCCACTCGACAGTCCTGGATGCCACTAAATTAATTATAAATTCCCACAAACTTCTTGAAATATTTAGCATTAATACAAAATAACAAGCGCACATTTCGACGGCTATGAACTCTGTATATCGGAATAGATTTTATAGTGTAAATTGTATCGCATAAACAAGTTTGTTCTGATACCCAATTATTATTATTATCGGACCAATTTACCTCCCTATTCACATCCGCTATCCACCCCTTCTGCTCTACAATGAACCGCCTAATGGGCTCATATATCGCATTGGAGGGAGTCTTATACACATTGAGAGTGTTTGGCTCCACTAACGACCGAAAAACTCCGGGTCTACTCCCACAGAGAACCGACGAATTACATGGCTCAACTGACAGATTGTTGAGGGGCCAGGGCGTATTCAGTCCTCCCTTAATGGGTCCCTTTATCCTCCATGGTTTTCCCTAAACATCGCCCTACAGATAGCAGCCGTATCCCCTGGGCCAGGAAAACACTTGAACCACGGGCAGGGCCCATTAGGCGCTATTTGTGTCCGCCTGTGAGCTATTGACCCGGTATTAAATAGTGCTATTGGGGCCCGATAGTTGGAGGACCCTTGAACCGATTGCCTCTATTGTTGAGGGTGTTTTGAAATAGGCAATATGGGTAGGAGGGTACATTGTAATGGTTTATAACCGAGAGCGTTCTACTTCATCCCCCTTTGTTTGTTATTGGTGGATCAGCTATTGTAGACCACCTATGGAGCTCTCTCATTAACACTGTCTGTAGGTTATTATGGTTTGCTGCAAAGGCCTCTTTCAGTATAAATTGATAGCAAATCACCTCATCACAAAATCGGTAATTATATACTGTAAAATACTGAACTAACGACTATAAATAGAAGAATATCGACAAAAACTCCCTTAATTAACAGCGTAAAATTAGAAAGAAACTGTTAAAAATTATAGTATTGAGACCAAATTACAATGTTTGTTCCACCACCTGCTTTCGCAATGATATTTATTGCAAGAACGATTGATGCCTGGTTTAAAATAAACATTAAAAAACACATTGACTGTAAAATTGGAGCTTTGAGTTATTAATCAGGGCACGTGGAATAAGTGGGTTCCATCCCCAGAATGGCGAGCAATTGAAACGTTTTTCAATAGCATTCATATTATCCAATTAAATTAGTATTATTATCAATATAATATTTTTATTTAATGGTGACCACATTCGGCCCTATATGGCCTATACAAACCCCAACTGAACTTGACCTGAACACGGATAATTCGTAAGGTTTCAAAGAGTAAAGTAAGCTTTCTCAATCATTTTTCATACATATTTTTCTCATGATGATATGAGGATGAGCATGTTAGAATTAAGGCCAGGACTAGCCCTTTTGACCTAAAGAAAATACAAACTTAATTTTCTATATTGGTATGCTTAATGCTTATAGACAGACATACAATTAATAAGTAAATAAATTGATCGCTTTAGTAATTTATAATGGGATTTTAAAATAAGTGGGCAGGAGGCCGTCTCCAAACTGGCCAGCAGAACGCCTGAGCCTTAAAACATAGAAATGAGTCAATCTCTACCCCAACTCCATCACAAACTTTGGGTGGAGCTATTCGCTGGTTGACAGTTATAAAAATCAAATCACATTTATATACATAGAAGTCATGCGATGACTTTGATAAAAATGAAATGACCTCTACGCACGTGTGGCGCTATGCGCAGGTAATTGTTGACACTAACCCTATTTGGGTGTATGTAATAGTTGGAGGAAGGGCATCCCAGGATATCCGCAGTATAACTACTGTTCAGGAAGTTCACAAATTGAAGCCCAATTTCAGTATACACTGTGCTGCAATTGTTGCCATTAGCAAAGTCTTGGGGAAACTGAGAAAAAACTATTAGCAGAAGTAATTCTCTCAGGAAGGAACAGCTATTTATGTTGGCTGATGTACTAAGGGTAGATAGGGGCAGTATCACCTAATTAATTTAATTAGAGTGTGGATTTTATACCCGCTCAACTGATTTGAGACGGATCCTTTTGACTTGGTTATTACGCATTAATAGGGAGGTCCTGTAGCAATATTACGAGCGTTACTTGAACTATTCATTCGAGTTTACGGTTGTACAGCACACCAACATCAACAACTCCTGACTCTAAAAAGTATATTTTATGAACCTGTTACTGAATTTTGATTAACAGTTAATCAGTCTCAATCACATATCAGTCTTCATTCATAAATAACACTATACTGAAAAAAAGATAAGTAAAGTTTTTTCGACCGTTACGCCAGGGGTTACGCACAAAGACTGACGACTTATTTCCAGTGCGGTCCCCCCAGGAACCATACTCCCCAGAGGAATCTCCAGTACTCATGGAACTTATGTTCGAACTAATTAATGTAGATACTTCTCTCACGTATTTGGTTTGCTGA
>JAUCBJ010002878.1:0-19200 GCA_032718475.1 Nemertoderma westbladi | reverse complement strand
TCAAACACAACTAGAGGTCGACCTAGTGGCGGTTTATGTATTCTTTGGAATAAGAATATCTCAAAGTTTGTATCTGTTGTCAAAACAAACAATTCACGTTTGCAAGCTGTTTCGGTTAAATTACCTAATTGTTCATTTTTATTATTAAATACGTATTTTCCTACTGACTTTCAGTCTGCGACTTTTTTGCCGGAAGTTACAGTAAATTTAATTTCCGACATTAAGCAATTATTCGATAATACAGCTAATTCTAATAATATTATATGGACTGGAGATATTAATGCTGATTTTACACGTAGTACTGTTCATGTCCGGGCAGTTCAGGACTGCCTGGAATATTTAGGACTGCATCGTTTATGGGACCTGTATACGGTAGACTCTACTTATACTCATTGTGTTGATAATCGTTTATATCATTCCACAATTGATCATTTTTTCATTTCAGACATAATTGCTGATTCTTGTATAGAAGGTGGCGTTTTACATTCAGGTGCAAATCTGTCAAATCACAGCCCGATTTTTATGAAATTTTTAGCATCACATTGGACAGAGAGAATTTTCCTTTGAAACATAATTTTACACGGGCCGACGCTGAACAGAAAAATGAATTTGTAACTATTTTAAATGACAAATTATCCAACATTGATATGTTTCAAGAGTGCCATATTTGCAGTGATGTATTTTGTGTAGATCCAACGCATTTATTATATATTGAATCGTATGCTTTGAAGTTATTAGATAGTGTAGAGGAGGCGTGTCATATCCTTCCTAGTGTTGGGGGTAAAAATGTCAGTAGTTCAAAAAATGAAGTGTTACCTGGTTGGAATGACACGGTTAAACCGTATAGAGATGATGCTATTTTCTGGCATCAGAGCTGGTGCAATGCTGGTCGTCCATCTGCATCACAAAGTTCATTATTTAATATACGGTGCAGATCAAGAGCGCAGTATAAATATGCAGTTAGGCGGTTACGACGTAATACAGATACTATAAAACGTGATAAATTGTTATCGGCTGCCCTTCGGGGGAACACGGACTTATTTAAGGAACTGCGTAATCTTAGATGTAACTCTGACAGGGTGAGCGGATCGATTAATGGGGAAACTGACAAACCTATTATTGCTGAGAAATTCGCAGAAATATATAAAAAGTTATATAATCAAAATTACAATTCCGATATTGAAGATGTACTCAGTGAAGTTCGCGATGTTATAGCGAATAGCCCAGGAATTCTTTCTGAACATTTTTTATCGCCAGACATTATTCATGATGCGCTTCAGCGATTGAAGTCTGGGAAAACAGATGTTAGTCAGTCATTTGACTCCGGTTGCTTGATATCGGGCGGTCCTGTACTCGAGGAGCATATCAGTCGTTTATTTAATCTCTGTATTGCACATGGTATGGTTCCACGTACGCTACTATCCATCTCAATTGTTCCCTTGGTTAAAAATAAGCTGGGCGATATTTCCGCCATTGATAATTATAGGGCAATCGCCATATCTTCGCTCTTGTTGAAAGTTTTCGAATGGGTCATCCTGATCACTCAGAACAACCATTTGGCGCTAGACGACTTACAATTCGGATTTCAAAGTAATTCAAGCACTGTGTTCTGCTCATGGGCGGCTACAGAAGTAATAGGATATTATCAACGTCATTTGACACCAGTTTTTGGGTGTCTCCTTGACCTTACTAAGGCCTTCGACCTTGTTGAGTGGGCTAAGCTCTTCCTGGAACTCCTTCGTAAGGGTTTTTCTGCGTTATTACTGCGTTGTTTAATATGGGTTTATACATATCAGTTGTGTTCTGTTCGCTGGCAAGATGCGAATTCGTCCCAATTTTCTGTTAGTAACGGCGTTAGACAAGGTTCTGTAATCTCGCCCATCTTGTTCTGCGTTGTCCTCAATATACTTATTGAAACTCTCAGGGCTGCCGGAGTCGGTTGTCATATTGGTTCGGTTTTTTATGGAGTGCTAGTTTACGCGGATGACATTTTGCTTCTTAATCCATCGGTGGTAGGTTTACAATTTATGGTAAATATATGTCTTACGTTCTGTCGTCGTTACAATCTTCGCCTCAGCACAGACATAGATCCGAATAAAAGTAAATCAAAATGTATACCTTTCAATGTTGTCTGGAATCCTCCCAACGTTAAAATTGTTGTTAATGGTCTATACCTACCTTGGGTTCGTGAGGCGCGCCATCTTGGGAATACTATCGACTTCAAATGTTCAATGTCCATCGATATAAATAGAAAGCGTGGCGAATTCTTTGGGAAGCTGGCTAATCTGAGACAGGAATTTAGTTTCGCTTCGCCAGGTGTCTTATCCCGTGTGCAACGTCTGTACTGTATGAATTTTTATGGGAGCCCACTGTGGGACTTGTGGTCACCGCAATGCACTCAAGTACTTACTACATGGAATAAAAATATTAGGCGGGTTTGGGGATTACCGTTTAATTCTCACCGTTTCATTGTTGAGAATATAGTAGATTTTTGTCATCCTTGGGTTATGCTTTGTAAACAATTCGTATCTTTTACATTGAGTTTACGTGCTTCTAATAAATTGTGCATTCGCTTATTAGCTAATCTAACGGAATTTGATTGTAGAACGAGAACTGGGTTAAATCTAAGGCGCATTGCCAATGTTTGTAATATTGATAATTTATTTAACCTAAATGCTAAATGTGTTTCGTCTGTGTTGGTATATTCTAGAACTTCTAGTGATAACTTGTGGCGAATTGGTGTATGTAAGGATCTATGTAATGTACTCGCCGGAGATAATATGTCTGTTGAAGGCTTCTCCAGAGTAGAGTTACTTGATATAGTGAATTACGTCTCAACTTATTAAGCGTTAATCATTCCTCTTATTAATTTTAGTGGTATTATATTACTTACCTAATATAGACTTTTGTGCTAGGTTATATAACCATCATTACTTTCATTATTGGTGTACTGTGCATTATTCATATATATATATTTGATTTGCCATGTACGAATATAAATAAATAAATAAATAAAATAAATAGTTAGTTAGTTAGATAGTTAGTTAGATAGTTAGTTAGCTAGCTAGATAGTTAGATAGTTAGATAGTTAGTTAGTTAGATAGATAGTTAGTTAGATAGTTAGTTAGCTAGATAGTTAGTTAGTTAGATAGTTAGTTACACAGTTAGTTAGTTAGTTAGATAGATAGTTAGTTAGTTAGTTAGTTAGATAGTTAGTTAGATAGTTAGTTAGTTAGTTAGTTAGTTAGATAGTTAGTTAGATAGTTAGTTAGCTAGCTAGATAGTTAGATAGTTAGATAGTTAGTTAGTTAGATAGATAGTTAGTTAGATAGTTAGTTAGCTAGATAGTTAGTTAGTTAGATAGTTAGTTAGACAGTTAGTTAGTTAGATAGATAGTTAGTTAGTTAGTTAGATAGTTAGCTAGATAGTTAGTTAGATAGTTAGATAGTTAGTTAGTTAGATAGATAGTTAGTTAGTTAGATAGTTAGTTAGACAGTTAGTTAGTTAGATAGATAGATAGTTAGATAGTTAGTTAGTTAGTTAGATAGTTAGTTAGTTAGATAGTTAGTTAGATAGTTAGTTAGATAGTTAGTTAGACAGTTAGTTAGTTAGATAGTTAGTTAGTTAGATAGTTAGTTAGATAGTTAGTTAGTTAGTTAGATAGTTAGTTAGCTAGATAGTTAGTTAGCTAGATAGTTAGTTAGATAGTTAGTTAGATAGTTAGTTAGATAGTTAGTTAGTTAGATAGATCGATAGTTAGATAGTTAGTTATTTAGTTATTTAGATAGTTAGTTAGTTAGATAGTTAGTTAGACAGTTAGTTATTTAGTTAGTTAGATAGTTAGTTAGTTAGATAGTTAGTTAGTTAGTTAGTTAGATAGTTAGTTAGTTAGATAGTTAGTTAGCTGGATAGTTAGTTAGATAGTTAGTTAGACAGTTAGTTAGTTAGTTAGTTAGATAGTTAGTTAGATAGTTAGTTAGTTAGATAGTTAGTTAGTTAGATAGTTAGTTAGATAGTTAGTTATTTAGTTAGTTAGATAGTTAGATAGTTAGTTAGTTAGTTAGTTAGATAGTTAGTTAGTTAGATAGTTAGTTAGCTGGATAGTTAGTTAGATAGTTAGTTAGACAGTTAGTTAGTTAGATAGTTAGTTAGATAGTTAGTTAGATAGTTAGTTAGTTAGATAGTTAGTTAGATAGTTAGATAGTTAGTTAGATAGATAGTTAGATAGTTAGTTAGTTAGTTAGATAGTTAGTTAGCTAGATAGTTAGCTAGATAGTTAGTTAGATAGTTAGCTAGATAGTTAGTTAGATAGTTAGTTAGATAGTTAGTTAGATAGATAGTTAGATAGATAGTTAGTTAGTTAGTTAGATAGTTAGTTGGCTAGATAGTTAGTTAGATAGTTAGTTAGGCAGTTAGTTAGATAGTTAGTTAGATAGTTAGTTAGTTAGATAGTTAGTTATATAGTTAGTTAGTTAGTTAGATAGTTAGTTAGATAGTTAGTTAGTTAGATAGTTAGATAGTTAGTTAGATAGATAGTTAGTTAGATAGTTAGTTAGCTGATAGTTAGTTAGTTAGATAGTTAGTTAGACAGTTAGTTAGTTAGATAGTTAGATAGTTAGTTAGATAGTTAGTTAGATAGTTAGTTAGATAGTTAGTTAGATAGTTAGATAGATAGTTAGTTAGATAGTTAGTTAGATAGTTAGTTAGATAGTCAATTAGATAGTTAGTTAGATAGTTAGTTAGATAGTTAACTAGATAGTTAGTTAGATAGTTAGTTAGATAGTTAGTTAGATAGATAGTTAGATAGATAGTTAGTTAGTTAGATAGTTAGTTAGCTAGATAGTTAGTTAGATAGTTAGTTAGACAGTTAGTTAGTTAGATAGTTAGTTAGATAGTTAGTTAATTAGATAGTTAGTTTGTTAGTTAGTTAGATAGTTAGTTAGTTAGTTAGTTAGATAGTTAGTTAGATAGTTAGTTAGCTAGCTAGATAGTTAGATAGTTAGTTAGTTAGATAGATAGTTAGTTAGATAGTTAGTTAGCTAGATAGTTAGTTAGTTAGATAGTTAGTTAGACAGTTAGTTAGTTAGTTAGATAGTTAGTTAGTTAGATAGTTAGTTAGATAGTTAGTTAGTTAGATAGTTACTTAGTTAGATAGTTAGTTAGATAGTTAGTTAGATAGTTAGCTAGATAGTTAGTTAGATAGTTAGATAGTTAGTTAGTTAGATAGTTAGCTAGATAGTTAGTTAGTTAGATAGTTAGTTAGACAGTTAGTTAGTTAGATAGTTAGATAGATAGATAGTTAGATAGTTAGTTAGTTAGTTAGATAGTTAGTTAGTTAGATAGTTAGTTAGATAGTTAGTTAGACAGTTAGTTAGTTAGATAGTTAGTTAGTTAGATAGTTAGATAGTTAGTTAGATAGTTAGTTAGATAGTTAGTTAGATAGTTAGTTAGATAGTTAGTTAGATAGTTAGATAGATAGTTAGTTAGATAGTTAGCTAGATAGTTAGTTAGATAGTTAGTTAGATAGTTAGTTAGATAGTTAGTTAGATAGTTAACTAGATAGTTAGTTAGATAGTTAGTTAGATAGTTAGTTAGATAGATAGTTAGATAGATAGTTAGTTAGTTAGATAGTTAGTTAGCTAGATAGTTAGTTAGATAGTTAGTTAGACAGTTAGTTAGTTAGATAGTTAGTTAGATAGTTAGTTAATTAGATAGTTAGTTAGTTAGTTAGTTAGTTAGATAGTTAGTTAGATAGTTAGTTAGTTAGATAGTTAGTTAGATAGTTAGTTAGCTAGCTAGATAGTTAGATAGTTAGTTAGTTAGATAGATAGATAGTTAGTTAGATAGTTAGTTAGCTAGATAGTTAGTTAGTTAGATAGTTAGTTAGACAGTTAGTTAGTTAGTTAGATAGATAGTTAGTTAGTTAGTTAGATAGTTAGTTAGATAGTTAGTTAGTTAGATAGTTACTTAGTTAGATAGTTAGTTAGATAGTTAGTTAGATAGTTAGCTAGATAGTTAGTTAGATAGTTAGATAGTTAGTTAGTTAGATAGATAGATAGTTAGTTAGATAGTTAGCTAGATAGTTAGTTAGTTAGATAGTTAGTTAGACAGTTAGTTAGTTAGATAGTTAGATAGATAGATAGTTAGATAGTTAGTTAGTTAGTTAGATAGTTAGTTAGTTAGATAGTTAGTTAGATAGTTAGTTAGACAGTTAGTTAGTTAGATAGTTAGTTAGTTAGATAGTTAGTTAGATAGTTAGTTAGTTAGATAGTTAGTTAGCTAGATAGTTAGTTAGCTAGATAGTTAGTTAGATAGTTAGTTAGATAGTTAGTTAGATAGTTAGTTAGATAGTTAGTTAGTTAGATAGATCGATAGTTAGATAGTTAGTTAGATAGTTAGTTATTTAGTTAGTTAGATAGTTAGTTAGTTAGATAGTTAGTTAGACAGTTAGTTAGTTAGTTAGATAGTTAGTTAGTTAGATAGTTAGTTAGATAGTTAGTTAGACAGTTAGTTAGTTAGATAGTTAGTTAGTTAGATAGTTAGATAGTTAGTTAGATAGTTAGTTAGATAGTTAGTTAGATAGTTAGTTAGATAGATAGTTAGTTAGATAGTTAGCTAGATAGTTAGTTAGATAGTTAGTTAGATAGTTAGTTAGATAGTTAGTTAGATAGTTAACTAGATAGTTAGTTAGATAGTTAGTTAGATAGTTAGTTAGATAGATAGTTAGATAGATAGTTAGTTAGTTAGATAGTTAGTTAGCTAGATAGTTAGTTAGATAGTTAGTTAGACAGTTAGTTAGTTAGATAGTTAGTTAGATAGTTAGTTAATTAGATAGTTAGTTAGTTAGTTAGTTAGATAGTTAGTTAGATAGTTAGTTAGATAGTTAGTTAGCTAGCTAGATAGTTAGATAGTTAGATAGTTAGATAGATAGTTAGTTAGATAGTTAGTTAGCTAGATAGTTAGTTAGTTAGATAGTTAGTTAGACAGTTAGTTAGTTAGTTAGATAGATAGTTAGTTAGTTAGTTAGATAGTTAGTTAGATAGTTAGTTAGTTAGATAGTTACTTAGTTAGATAGTTAGTTAGATAGTTAGTTAGATAGCTAGCTAGATAGTTAGTTAGATAGTTAGATAGTTAGTTAGTTAGATAGATAGATAGTTAGTTAGATAGTTAGCTAGATAGTTAGTTAGTTAGATAGTTAGTTAGACAGTTAGTTAGTTAGATAGTTAGATAGATAGATAGTTAGATAGTTAGTTAGTTAGTTAGATAGTTAGTTAGTTAGATAGTTAGTTAGATAGTTAGTTAGACAGTTAGTTAGTTAGATAGTTAGTTAGTTAGATAGTTAGTTAGATAGTTAGTTAGTTAGATAGTTAGTTAGCTAGATAGTTAGTTAGCTAGATAGTTAGTTAGATAGTTAGTTAGATAGTTAGTTAGATAGTTAGTTAGTTAGATAGATCGATAGTTAGATAGTTAGTTAGATATTTAGTTATTTAGTTAGTTAGATAGTTAGTTAGTTAGATAGTTAGTTAGACAGTTAGTTATTTAGTTAGTTAGATAGTTAGTTAGTTAGATAGTTAGTTAGTTAGATAGTTAGTTAGTTAGTTAGATAGTTAGTTAGCTGGATAGTTAGTTAGATAGTTAGTTAGACAGTTAGTTAGTTAGATAGTTAGTTAGATAGTTAGTTAGTTAGTTAGTTAGATAGTTAGTTAGATAGTTAGTTAGATAGTTAGTTATTTAGTTAGTTAGATAGTTAGTTAGTTAGATAGTTAGTTAGTTAGTTAGTTAGATAGTTAGTTAGTTAGATAGTTAGTTAGCTGGATAGTTAGTTAGATAGTTAGTTAGACAGTTAGTTAGTTAGATAGTTAGTTAGATAGTTAGTTAGATAGTTAGTTAGTTAGATAGTTAGTTAGATAGTTAGTTAGTTAGATAGTTAGTTAGTTAGTTAGATAGTTAGTTAGCTAGATAGTTAGTTAGATAGATAGTTAGTTAGATAGTTAGTTAGCTAGATAGTTAGTTAGTTAGATAGTTAGTTAGACAGTTAGTTAGTTAGTTAGATAGTTAGTTAGATAGTTAGTTAGCTAGATAGTTAGTTAGTTAGATAGTTAGTTAGACAGTTAGTTAGTTAGATAGTTAGTTAGATAGTTAGTTAGTTAGATAGTTAGTTAGTTAGATAGTTAGTTAGATAGTTAGTTAGTTAGTTAGATAGTTAGTTAGTTAGTTAGATAGTTAGTTAGATAGTTAGTTAGTTAGATAGTTAGTTAGTTAGATATTTAGTTAGATAGTTAGTTAGCTAGATAGTTAGTTAGTTAGATAGTTAGTTAGATAGTTAGTTAGTTAGATAGATAGTTAGTTAGATAGTTAGTTAGCTAGATAGTTAGTTAGCTAGATAGTTAGATAGTTAGTTAGTTAGTTAGTTAGATAGTTAGTTAGTTAGATAGTTAGATAGTTAGTTAGTTAGATAGTTAGTTAGCTAGATAGTTAGTTAGATAGTTAGTTAGTTAGATAGATAGTTAGTTAGATAGTTAGTTAGCTAGATAGTTAGTTAGTTAGATAGTTAGTTAGACAGTTAGTTAGTTAGATAGTTAGTTAGATAGTTAGTTAGTTAGATAGTTAGTAAGTTAGATAGTTAGTTAGATAGTTAGTTAGTTAGTTAGATAGTTAGTTAGATAGTTAGTTAGATAGTTAGTTAGTTAGATAGTTAGTTAGTTAGTTAGATAGTTAGTTAGATAGTTAGTTAGCTAGATAGTTAGTTAGTTAGATAGTTAGTTAGACAGTTAGTTAGTTAGATAGTTAGTTAGATAGTTAGTTAGTTAGATAGTTAGTTAGTTAGTTAGTTAGTTAGTTAGTTAGTTAGATAGTTAGTTAGTTAGATAGTTAGTTAGTTAGATAGTTAGTTAGATAGTTAGTTACTTAGATAGTTAGTTAGTTAGATAGTTAGTTAGCTAGATAGTTAGTTAGTTAGATAGTTAGTTAGACAGTTAGTTAGATAGTTAGTTAGTTAGATAGATAGTTAGTTAGTTAGATAGTTAGTTAGCTAGATAGTTAGTTAGATAGTTAGTTAGTTAGATAGATAGTTAGTTAGATAGTTAGTTAGCTAGATAGTTAGTTAGTTAGATAGTTAGTTAGACAGTTAGTTAGTTAGATAGTTAGTTAGATAGTTAGTTAGTTAGTTAGATAGTTAGTTAGATAGTTAGTTAGTTAGATAGTTAGTTAGTTAGTTAGATAGTTAGTTAGCTAGATAGTTAGTTAGATAGTTAGTTAGTTAGATAGATAGTTAGTTAGATAGTTAGTTAGTTAGATAGTTAGTTAGCTAGATAGTTACTTAGACAGTTAGTTAGTTAGATAGTTAGTTAGTTAGATAGTTAGTTAGATAGTTAGTTAGATAGTTAGTTAGTTAGATAGTTAGTTAGATAGTTAGTTAGTTAGATAGTTAGTTAGTTAGATAGTTAGTTAGATAGTTAGTTAGTTAGATAGTTAGTTAGATAGTTAGTTAGATAGTTAGTTAGATAGTTAGTTAGTTAGTTAGATAGTTAGTTAGATAGTTAGTTAGATAGTTAGATAGATAGTTAGTTAGATAGTTAGTTAGTTAGATAGTTAGTTAGATAGTTAGTTAGTTAGATAGTTAGTTAGATAGTTAGATAGTTAGTTAGTTAGTTAGTTAGTTAGTTAGTGAGATAGTTAGTTAGATAGTTAGTTAGATAGTTAGTTAGTTAGATAGTTAGTTAGATAGTTAGTTAGATAGTTAGATAGATAGTTAGATAGTTAGATAGATAGTTAGTTAGATAGTTAGATAGATAGTTAGATAGATAGTTAGTTAGATAGTTAGTTAGATAGTTAGTTAGCTAGCTAGATAGTTAGATAGTTAGTTAGATAGTTAGTTAGATAGTTAGTTAGTTAGATAGTTAGTTAGATAGTTAGTTAGATAGTTAGATAGATAGTTAGATAGATAGTTAGTTAGATAGTTAGATAGTTAGATAGATAGTTAGTTAGATAGTTAGATAGATAGTTAGATAGATAGTTAGTTAGATAGTTAGTTAGATAGTTAGTTAGCTAGCTAGATAGTTAGATAGTTAGTTAGATAGTTAGTTAGATAGTTAGTTAGTTAGATAGTTAGTTAGATAGTTAGTTAGATAGTTAGATAGATAGTTAGATAGTTAGTTAGATAGTTAGATAGTTAGATAGATAGTTAGTTAGATAGTTAGATAGATAGTTAGATATATAGTTAGTTAGTTAGTTAGTTAGTGTTCTACTAATTATACAAACCAAACTTAATCTCCAACCATTCGCGTGCATAGTTGCTAAGGCGGCGCAGCAGACCAAGGCACTGGAACTACTGAGTCCGGCACTGATTGGCACAACACCACTGACTACCACATTCATACCAGTAGTGGGGGCTGAGGTTGACTCACTATCGGTTGCTAGGCAATACTCAATGACGCCACGCACTCCGCACAGGTAGTAGTCGTACCACTGAGGCGAACAGCTGTCTATGTGAATGTCCATTAGGTAAGAATCGTGGTCCCTGGGTCAGTAACAAATTATAATCTTTAAGGGGGGGGGGTAGCGCCTTTTTTGACCAAAAAGACGAATTTTTGAAACATATCCTATCTGATGCAGAATTTCATGCTGAATCCAAATATGGAAACCGTTTTCCGATATCTTGCTTAGTTTTCGAGATATCTGGGATAGAAGATACTGGCTCTGATATATCGCGATATCGGTAAAGGCGATGAAGTTTGGGGTTTGCATTCAATTTCTGCAAATTTCTGTGCTCAGTGGTGCTAATTGGATGTCTCCACGAGAAAGAGCACAAAATTTTAATTGAGAAGGCATTTTTTTATGATTATTGGACCTACTGATCAGTTTATAAGACAACTTCAAGTCTCCGGAATGAAGACGGGACTAGAATAAGCAACTCTGCGGTTTTTGCGCGATTACATGGAATAGACTTATTGGTCATCGGAGATCTTCAAAATGTATAATCTCCAGTTCTAGTGGTCGTACGAAGTTCGTTTTAGGCTAATTCGAAAGCTCTTTTCTTAGAGAACAAAGTTACCATTTGATTTAAGACAAAATGGTTGTAACGCAACATAACATGAATTTGAGTAAAATATGCCTTGCAAATTTTGTTCAAGTTATGATTGCTCAGGCAGCTTTCAAGAGTTTGCCAAACCAAATGGTAACTTTGGTCTCTGAGAAAAGAGCTCGAATGAGCCCAAAACGAACTCCGTACGACCACTAGAACTCGAGATTATACATTTTGAAGATCTCCGATGACCGATAAGTCTATTCCGCGTAATCCTGCAAAGACCGCAGAGTCGCTTATTCGAGTCCCGTCTTCATTCCGGAGACTTGAAGTTGTCTTATAAACTGATCAGTAGGTCCAATAATAATAAAAAAATACCTTCTCAATTAAAATTTTGTGCTCTTTCTCGTGGAGATATCTAATTGGCACCACTGTGCACAGAAATATTCAGAAATTGAATGCAAAGCCCAAACTTCATCTCCTTTACCGATATCGCGATACATCGGAGCCAGTATCTTCTATCCCAGATATCTCGAAAACTAAGCAAGATATGGGAAAACCGTTTCCATATTTGGATTCAGCATGAAATTCTCCATCAGATAGGATATGTTTCAAAAATTCGACTTTTTGGTCTGAAAATGCGCTACCCCCCCCCCTTAAGAAATTAATAAATTTACTCCAACTGGAGAATAAATATTGTCTTCTTGACAGAAACACGCCGGACAAGATTAAACATTAACATATAGAATTACGCGCAACTTTGTACAATCCAGCGGTTAGTTAAAATTAAAAATAATAAAATTACAAAACAAACAGATTAATTTTAGAATATTATCCATATCCACCAGTGGAAATTCTGGTAATTTAATTAAATAAATATGGAAATCTATGGAGCGAAAAACATAATGGTTTGCCATACCGGACTGCCAACCTGAAGGAAAGGTTTGTGTTAGTTAACCGTAAGACTGGCTGTTCTGATGTTGATACTGCCGATATAATATCCTGGTCAATAGCCATTGGTAACACATCGTAACCACAATAGTCTACATGTTCACCTGAAACATTATAAATAAATATAAATTATATAATTCTTATATCTTCAAAACAATAAAAATTCACCCCTAAATAGATTAGCCCCAAAATTAATTGTTAACACCACTTTAATTTGTTTTTTGGGTTAAAATAATGAGCTAACTCTAATCTGCTCAGGTCAGTGTTCGTTCAATTCCCTTAATTGATAATTTAACATTGAGACAAGATATTATAAATTCGCCGAGACGGGATTTCCTTCCACCCACCCCACCCCCCAACGCTAGCTGGATCTTTTTAATTGAATCCTTCATTCCAGTTGGTACTGTATTTAGCAACTAACCTATAATGTTAACCCTCCCTGGAGCTCGGGCAAAAAATGTGGGTTTACCATGAAACTTGGCATAAAACTCATCAGTAATCGCAGTCAATCTGAAATACAAATTGTTATTTACATTACTGCTGCACATACATCATATGCGTGGAACTGTCGAAGCTTTCTTTTAGCAACATGAAGAAACATGACAAACCGATACCGGTACATGCATACGCCATGCCCCCCCCCCCCCCCCCCCCCCCCGTAGATGCAATGCATGCGCCATACCCACGGAATAAATTGTCTTAATTCGGCTTCTTGGAAAAACCTAAGGTATTTTACATTTGTGGGGCGAGCCACGAAGTTGGCGGAGCCTTAGCGAATTGACACTGTTAGGGGGTGGGTCAATTTATGCAAATAGTTGTCGTCGTCGTCGTTGTCGTCGTCGTCGTCGTTGTCGTCGTCGTTACGATTTTGACATGCTAATAACTTTGTCGGATTTAAAGCTGCCAAGTTGAAAATTTGTAGGTATCAATATGAGCAAAAGTTGAGATTTTTGAGAGACTTTCAGACACCATCAGTGCAATGGTCTCCCGCTAGAGGGCCACATGTCTAAACATTAAATGCCCTCCCATTTCTTTGCTTTTAATCCGTTTAAGCTGAAACTTGGCAGATATGTATTAGACCATTAGCTGTGACTTTCAAAGGAGGCGAATCCATCTGCAGTTCTCCAGTCTGCCGCTAGAGGGCCAAAGGTCTGAAAGTGAAATCGTTGTCGTCGTTACGATTTTGACATGCTAATAACTTTGTCGGATTTAAAGCTGCCAAGTTGAAAATTTGTAGGTATCAATATGAGCTAAAGTTGAGATTTTTGAGAGACTTTCAGACACCATCAGTGCAATGGTCTCCCGCTAGAGGGCCACATGTCTAAACATTAAATGCCCTCCCATTTCTTTGCTTTTAATCCGTTTAAGCTGAAACTTGGCAGATATGTATTAGACCATTAGCTGTGACTTTCAAAGGAGGCGAATCCATCTGCAGTTCTCCAGTCTGCCGCTAGAGGGCCAAATGTCTGAAAGTGAAATCGTTGTCGTCGTTATGATATTGACATGCTTATAACTTTGTCGAATTTAAAGCTGCCAAGTTGAAAATTTGTAGGTATCAATATGAGCTAAAGTTGAGATTTTTGAGAGACTTTCAGACACCATCAGTGCAATGGTCTCCCGCTAGAGGGCCACATGTCTAAACATTAAATGCCCTCCCATTTCTTTGCTTTTAATCCGTTTAAGCTGAAACTTGGCAGATATGTATTAGACCATTAGCTGTGACTTTCAAAGGAGGCGAATCCATCTGCAGTTCTCCAGTCTGCCGCTAGAGGGCCAAATGTCTGAAAGTGAAATCGTTGTCGTCGTTATGATATTGACATGCTTATAACTTTGTCGAATTTAAAGCTGCCAAGTTGAAAATTTGTAGGTATCAATATGAGCTAAAGTTGAGATTTTTGAGAGACTTTCAGACACCATCAGTGCAATGGTCTCCCGCTAGAGGGCCACATGTCTAAACGTTAAATGTCCTCCCATTTCTTTGCTTTTAATCCATTTATGCTGAAATTTGGCAGATATGTACTAGACCATTAGCTGTGACTTTGAAAGAAGGAATTGAATTGAATTGAATTGAAGGCTAATCCGTGTGCAGTTCTTCAGTCTGCCGCTAGAGGGCGAAATGTTTGAAAGTGAAATCTTTCTCCCATCTCGTTATTTATGATCCGTTCAAGCTGAAACGTAGCAGATATGTAGTAGAAGTCGGCCTGAGTCTTTGGTGGGCAGTAAACGGTCTGGAGTCCTCCAGTCTGCCGCTAGAGGGCGAAATTTCTGAAAGTGAGATCCGTCTCTCATTTCGTTATCCGTTATTCAAGATGAAACTTGGCCGATGTACGTATGTACTATTCATCCATAGGCTGTGTCTTTGTGGGGCTGGAGACCCTAATCCATCTTCAGTTCTCACTATACCGCTAGAGTCAGAAATGTCTGAATAGAAATGAAAGAGGTAAAAAGTGATTAGGCGAAATCTGCTTAAAATTTGCTAATACAGTAATACTTTCGAATTAGTACTTAAATTAAATTTAAGTCACGTGCTGCGCGAAGGCCCCACTTCGTGTATTTTAGGTGTAGGTTTTTAACATAGGTTATATACATACAGTCTTATTTTTGCAATACGAAAATACCACAAGTATGGGTGGGTATGAACTATAACTAAGGTACCGGTATGAAGTATGAAACACAATTACAGGGTTGCCAATCTATTTCAGTTTCAATTTTCCTTGACCTTTTGTCAAAATTCCCTGACTGAAGTGATATGACTTCTATCTATATTTCCGGTTTTTCTTCTTGACAAATTTTGACTTTATATTCATGTTTAGTGATGTGAGGAAATGGACTCGCGAGCGAAGCGAGCAACATTTTTTACACATTTTCACTTATGACACATTTCCTGACTTTTCCCTGATTTGTCAAATTTTTACTAGAATTCCCAGACATTTCAAGAAAAAATGAAATTCCCTGACTATTCCAGGTAAGTGGCAACCCTGAATAACACAAACTGCGAGTAAAGGAGCAGGTTACAGTGGTAGCCAGAAGGAATCAAAACAATAAACGATTTGAAAAGGGTGTCGTTATAATGCAGTAATTCCCGAACTCACGACCTACCTCGTACCGGCACTACTGCATTAATAACGACACCCCAGCACTTATATACTGATAAACATAATCTTGTATTACGTGTTAACTTTCGTTTATTGTTTTGGTCCCGTTAACTTGCCTCTGTAACCTGCTCCTTTACTAACCTAACCTGCCTACCACCTACGGCCACATGTCTATTATCAAATTATAATGTAAAATGCAGTGCTGGGGGTGTCGTTATAACAGTATAATGCAGTGGTGCCACCGGTACCTGCTACCGGTACGCCGGTACCAGTTGGAAGATCGACGCTCTAACTATCAGACTATCTACAGATCTAACCAACTGGCCCAGTCATCCAGTGGCTACTGGTCAGGCACCGAAACTGGGGGTAAGGTAACCAAATATACTGGAAATACCAAGCTATGTACAGATGTACCTAAATGTAGGGGATTTTTTCGCCTGTAGCCTGCTGGCTGGCTGGCCTGCACCCTTACAGCTGTGTGTGGGTGTGTACTGAATAGGCCTACCGTACCGGCACGGTGCACGGATAACTCTGAACTCACCTATCAGCGTCGATTGTAGATGTTGGGAGTATAGAGGGATACCCCGAATTGCCTTCGGCCTCCCCAGATCCCGACGACATGATCTTTCTCACTTTCTTTCCTGTCCACCCTTCTGCTTACAGCGTTACAGGCTTACTGGCTTATACCGGTACTGCAGTACCGGTACGCGGTAGGCCTACAAAAAATAATCCTTGAGCTGTATAGACCAGACCTACTGACCTACGAAATGGAATGGAAAGTTTATATTTACTTCTAAGTAAAAAAACGCACCAACATGGCAACATGCACAACACAATAAGATCAAATCATCATTTTAACATTCACTAAGTGGCTGATAGCGATCGTAACTAATTAATCTAAGTACTCATACTGTAGTTTAATATTGAAATACATATACAGTAGTATAGAATAGTATACGAGTATTGTACATGTACAGTATACTACAGTCAGACAGTTCTATCCCAGTATCCACGATATAAAAACAAATCTAATATTATTAGTAGATATGTACTGTAAGTATATGCGATATACAATATAAAATAAGTATGTAGGATGGTGATTTTAAAATACATAAAATAAATTAAAATAAGTATAATAATTATTAAGAGCACACTTAATAATTATTAAGAGCGCACTAGGTAATTCTTGATTTGATTGGTTGGACTGATTTGGCGGAAGTTCAACCCTGCAAACCACATCTGAAGTAAAAACATTTGGTGATTGCTTGGTTTATGCTCAAAAACGTTTGTTGCTTGCTTAGTGCTTTTACAGTCTAAATAGTGTAATTTTGGTATGTTATTTAAATGTTATTCTAGCAAATATTTCCAACCTTGAATTGCTAAATTGCTATTGCTACATATAAAGATTTTTCAAACATTTTGACATAGCAACCATGTCATAAAATTAAATAACCCTCCAGAATTTCAAACAAACTGCCAAATAATCTGATCATATTCTTTGGTTAGCGGTTACTGGGTTAGGACCTGCACCTGGCAGCAGGGGTACAGGGCATGACCCAGCAGATGAGCTGCACAGCCAATGGTGGGTCATGTGCGCGAGAGTAGATATGGGTGATTGGCCTCATATCTGACTCCACTGCGACACCCACCCTGTGGAATGGCAAAGCAGGGTGTGGTATTTGCCCCGAGAGCTGACTCGGCAAAAAAGCCCCACTATGGATTACATTAGTAATGCGGAGGTCCAGCCACTAGAGGCCAGTGGAATGACTGGACACAATCGGCCTCACAGGCGTCAGTTATCTCCTGACCGGCTGCCTGTCTCACCCCCTACTGGAGAGAGAGAGCGGCAAACAATTCTTTGAGTCCCTTTCCTGATGACCTTTCTGGCCCAAACCCTGGGTCACCAGGGAGGCCAGATTGTGAGGGGGAGAGGGATTCTGGAGTTGGAGGCTACTCTCATGTTCCACCCCGACCAACAAAGCCATTGGTGAATCTGAGGCAAGTCACTAGACTAGCCTCAGTAAACACCCTAACACTCGGGTCCCCAATGCGACAAGGTGAGCTGACTGCCTTGGCAGATAAGCTTTCTCTTAGTGCAGTGGGTGTTCAAGAGCACCGAATGCAGACTGGACAGACTGATGAGGTTCTGATTACGGACATGGGGGGCGGTTGGCGACTCGCCCTCGCTTCAGCAGATGATAGTGGCAATGGTGGAATTGGTCTATTGATGAATCCAACTGCACATGCAGCATTGGACAAAATAGACCAAATCTCTAACCGCATCATCCGTTGCCACTTCTCATGTTCTGGAAGACTGGCTAAGAAGTTTCCTAAGGTGGTTCTGATTGTGTGCTACTCTCCAACTAGTGTTGCCCCTGTAGAGGAGGTGGAAAATTTATACCAGAATCTACAAGCAGCTACTGATGGAGTGGATCAGCATGCATTCTTAACATTCCTGGGAGACTTTAATGCAAGTCTGCATCAATCACCTACATCGCCCTGGGTCTATAGCAATAGTGTTAACCGAAATTCCGTCCATCTTCAGGATTTTATCTCTGGAAATGGATTGTTTTCGGCTGGAACCCAGTTCAAGAAGCGAACTGGAAAGCTATGGACTCATAGTGGACCCAGTGGTCACAAGTCCCAGATAGACCATATCCTCTTTCGTAGGAAATACAGGAGCTCTATACAAGACTGTAATGCATTTACACTACGACCCTTCTCCAGTGATCACCGCCTTATTGTGGCCAAGGTAAGACTTAGTCTGCGTGCTAGCAGAACAACGAAATCTGCCTTGCCGCGGCATGACTGGTCCTCTCTGTTGCAACAGCCAAGTGTGAGATCCAGCTTCACACTACAGCTGAGCAACAGGTATGAGGCTCTTGCCTCTGAGGCGGCAGATCACTGTGAGGGCTATACTGCCTTCACAGAGGCAGTTAAGTTAGCAGCTGCAGAAACAGTTCCTGTATACCCTCGAAACAGGAAACGGGCACCCTGGACTGACAACAAAATTCAGAAGTGCCGAAATGACCTCTACAAGGCGCAGAAAGAGTCCCGACTCAAACAGACTACAGCGGCCAAGAATGCAGTTAAGGCTGCATCTAGGTCCCTGAACAGGCAGTACTCTGTTAATTTACAGGAGCTAATAAACCAACAGGTTGATGCCATCAATGATGCTGACGACAGCAGGCAATCATCCCAGGCATGGAGATCGATCAACTTGCTTGCTGGTCGAAAAAGCCAACCAACCACCAAGGTTAAGGCTGAATCACCAGCCGATCGCCTCAATGGTTGGAAGGCCCACTTTGAAAAGCTCCTCAATAATGACAGGGTATTGCCTGATAACTTTATAGAAGTAAAAGTGTCTGAGTCTGTACTCCCAGGTGTTCCCAAGTGATTAACAAAAGTAACTGATTGTCCGATCTTTTCGTGTACCCAAGTAACAGATCATCCGATCTGGTCGTGTACCCAAGTAACTGATCATCCGATCTTTTCGTGTACCCAAGTAACAGATCATCCGATCTGGTCGTGTACCCAAGTAACTGATCATCCGATCTGTTCGTGTACCCAAGTGAACTGATCATCCGATCTGTTCGTGTACCCAAGTAACTGATCATCCGATCTGTTCGTGTACCCAAGTAACTGATCATCCGATCTGGTCGTGTACCCAAGTAACTGATCATCCGATCTGTTCGTGTACCCAAGTGATTAACAAAAGTAACCGATCTGTTCGTGTACCCAAGTAACTGATCATCCGATCTTTTCGTGTACCCAAGTAACTGATCATCCGATCTGTTCGTGTACCCAAGTAACTGATCATCCGATCTGTTCGTGTACCCAAGTAACAGATCATCCGATCTGTTCGTGTACCCAAGTAACTGATCATCCGATCTGTTCGTGTACCCAAGTAACTGATCATCCGATCTGTTCGTGTACCCAAGTAACTGATCATCCGATCTGTTCGTGTACCCAAGTAACTGATCATCCGATCTGTTCGTGTACCCAAGTAACTGATCATCCGATCTGTTCGTGTACCCAAGTAACTGATCATCCGATCTGTTCGTGTACCCAAGTAACTGATCATCCGATCTTTTCGTGTACCCAAGTAACAGATCATCCGATCTGGTCGTG
>JAUCBJ010002877.1:0-17534 GCA_032718475.1 Nemertoderma westbladi | reverse complement strand
GGGTCAATATGACCCCCCCCCCCCCCCCCCCCCCGGTATTTGTACAACATTTTATAGCCCGGTACTAATAGGGTTAACTGTCGCGAAACAAAGTGCGAATCGGCTATCAACTTTTAACGGTTCAATTGGTTTCAGTTAAGGCCAAGTCTGCTTGTTGAAAAGACTACAATTATTTGGAAAGGATGAAAGGTAAAGTAAAATTATTGTAAAAGGTAAAGAAAGAGTAAAATTATTTGGAAGGTAAAGAGTAAAACTATTGAAAAAGGTAAAGAGTAAAATTATTGAAAAAGGTAAAGAAAGAGTAAAATTATTTGGAAGGTAAAGAGTAAAATTATTTGGAAGGTGAAGAATAAAATTATTTGGAAGGTAAAGAGTAAAATTATTTAATTAAGGTAAAAGGGAGAAGGCCTCAAATCACCACCGTAATTCATATCTGAATTTTATTTTTTGCCATGAGATTCAGAATTACAACAACTCTCTGTAATGAAATCGTTGCCGCTTCCATTAATGCCCCACTAATTTATTTAGCTTTAATACTAACAAGAGTACAAACAATAAAGCTACACAGTTTAATATAAAAACAAAAATCCTATACAAATATTATATTATAAATGGAAAAAGAATGAATGACCTTTGTTCAGTATATATTTTGATTGAATGGTTGTCTCTGTGACAGCTGGATGAAGATAAAGGATCAAATAATAGGCCTCCATTACTTTGATTTATAATAGTTGGGATATCTAGGAATTACACCGAATTAATGGTGTAAAATACGTTCTCAAAGGCTACCGAATTAGGTGTTGATACTGTTTAGTGGGGGTAGGCCTACATACCAATTAACGCCACATAAAAATTGAAAAGAAAAATAATTGCCAAAAAAAACATGTAAACGTAACACTCTGAATGCTGACAAGTATAAAAAATGGTGACAAGTAGCCGTTCGAGTGGCCTTCGCGCTCGACGAAGTATTTGAGTAGCCGCCCTCTAGCGGGAGATTGGAGAACTGCTGAATCCCCCAGGAAATTCAATTTCACGCTTTGATATATGTGTACCTTGTTTGATTTAGTTTCATTAAAGATTCAATGAGCTATTAACCTTCAAACATTAGGCGACAAACCGACAGAGAGCCAGACAGGACGACGGGCAGAAAAGGGTTGAATCGGCGTTACTTGTAAGTTCCCTTAATTCCTTGTTCTCCACATAGCTACAGTATAGAAAACCGATTTTATTCAGAGCTTTTTCTCACTTAACTATAATTATGTATCTTCCGAAACTCGGTCCTACTACAATATAGTGCAGAAATAAATTCAGTAGTCAGTAGTGTGTGTTAACTTCAAACATTCTACAGTTACGTTGTTCACATGCTTTTATGTATTATGCCCGGAAAAACGAATAAGATGATGTCACTCATGACACATGTGTAATTAAGTAGGCCTACATATTAACAAAATCTTGTATGTTTGTATGCATACTATAAACTCTGTGCTCACATCTGAATGTTCCCATATTACATGTTTAGATTTCCACACGCCTACAAATTGCGCTTTGTTTAAGCTATTAAAATGGCCATTGCGAAGGGTCGACTTTGCAAAAGACACTTTTATTAAAACGCCTGCAGCCACCCTCGTGCTACTTAATTAACCTAACCGTATGTGACGGGACCCAGGAGTTGGTTGCTAGACCCCGACTGGTGTGTTGTTCTGGCATTATACGCGTCGCCGCATCCGTAGGCTGCTGAAAGGCTGTGGTCTGGATATAATATATGATAGGCCGAAGGCCGTTGGAATAACTGAGTTTTAGTGTCAGTTGATATAATCACAGAACATAATAATTGCACAGTCAGAATATAATAGCACGGTAATGACGACGACGATAGTTAAAAACCGTTCTGGTCTCACAACTCTACAGATACCAACTGAATCATAATCCACAAGTACAACGGTTATACATTATTAACACATATTAATCACTGCTACTCTATTGAGTGGCCTGGCCAATAGATGCGTTCCAATCACTTGTTTTCCCCTCCCCTCATTGGCTAACCCGATAAATCTCCATCTCGCCACTCCCTCCTGCCACTAACCCCATGTGCTCGCCCTGCTAGCCCCTTTGTCCCTTTGGGATGGTCTATTACCTCTCAACTTTCTTTGTGTCTGGCGATGTGTATCGCCTAAGTTGGTTATTAGGTGATATTATTATTGGTAATATAACCTTCCCAACTATAATAGGTAAAATACCACTTCGCCCATTTTCCGCTGGGTAGAGCAGGGAATTGAATCTGCTTACACTCCCCCCCATGCTATCTTCCCGGTGAGAAGATAGCATCATCAAAGTGCACTTAAATTCCGCTGGAATCCAATCTAATATTGGATGTGGGGTGGAATTTTCTTCTCTGGGTCAGCTTTCCAGGCTGGCCCCCTGGGTCTGTTTTCATACCCATCCTTGGTACATCTGCGTGCTAAGCTGTACCAAGGCATCTGGCATCTCTGTTTTAGACGATCGCCCTCACTCCTCACACAATTTTATCTCTCGGACTCTGTTGTCCCTTCCTCTCTCTTCAGTCCCTTAGGACTCATCCCCCTCCATGCTCGCTCCCCACGCTTGAGCCTCGCACCCTTTTACTTCCCCATACCCTAACACCTCCTCCCCATACTCCTCCCATACTCAACCCGTTTTTGCTGTCACTCTCCACACACTCTTATCGGGTCTCACGCATGTGTGCACCATGTCAGTGAAATCTGCATTCCCATTCTCCTGTTTCAATCAATTAGTCTCCAGTCCCAGTAGCCAATTAGAAAAGGTTATATCTGACTATGATACGTATATATTGATTATATGTATTGTATATATATATGTATATATTGATTAATTACCTACGTACATACTAATTGCACTTAGTTAATTACACTTAGGAGTTGTTTGTACTGGTCTGTCCATGTGGTGCCTTCCAGGCACATTGACATTGCTTGTCCTAGAGTTCTACATCGCTCCTCCCACACCCTCCGGGACCATCTAAGTTTCTTGCCCCTATCGTCATCCTGCCTGGGTCGCTTCCTCCCTTCCTATTTACCCTTGAGGCTACTCATCCTCGCTGATACCGTCTTACCAAGCCCCATTGTTGGTTCTTTGGGCGCGGGTGTTATTAACTCACGTTATTGCTTCGCAGGTGATCCCACTGAGTGTCTCTCCTGTTTCCCCCTGGTAGCGTCCCACAAGATCATCTTCATCGCATGCGGCACGTATTCTGCCAGAAAGTCCCTGAATTCGATCCTATTTTATGGTGGCCATCTGTCCAGATATCTTTGGGTGTTGATGACCCCTCCGTATGATGCCGCTATCGCTAGCTCCTGATACATGAATGGTAGTCTCCTCTTGGTGATCTGCCGGTGGGCTTCTATATTAATGTTGAAGAAGCCTCACCGGAATTCCTGGGCCTTCATCCTTTGTTGTGTCATGACTCCGATGTCGGCCCACTCCTCGAAAATGCAGAATTTCTCCTCATCCTCCATCCAGTCGCACTGGCGCTCATAGTGCCCCCTAAACTTGCACTTCAAACACCTGTTGTGCAACCTTGGGCACGCGCTCATCCTGTGCGTAGACTCGCGGCAATAAAGACACGCCATCCTCTTTTGGTAAAGGTATAGACAGTTCTTTTGCTGATGGGTTAATCTCCCACAGTAATCGCAGCTGTGGAGCCGCTGGTAGGTAAACATCTCGACGTTGTCTTCCCTACCCATATCGATGTCCTCCTCTACCCTCGGCATCGTTTCTCCAAACACTACCCGTGGTGCCGTCCCCTGGGTGTGTCCCAGAAGGCTCTCGCCCCGCTGGCTGTCACCACTCCGCTGTCCACCCAGTCCGTGTCCGAGTGACCGATCCTCGCTATCGGTGGCATCGCCCCGAACTCATCCTCCTCCTCTTCCCTTGCCAGGAGCGGATCCCAACCCGGGATCCCAGTTAATCCACTGTGTCCCTTTCCGCCCTGGTATCCGCCCATGCCCTTCCACCCTTCTACCTCCCTCAGTCTCTCCCTTCCGAAGTCGCCCTCAGACCCTGCAGGCATGGGCATTCCTTGCAGCCCCGATGTAGACTGTATCGGTGTCTCTTCCATCCAACCCAGTTCGTCCCCCAGCCGAAACTCGCCCGAGGTCTCCGATCCTCACCTCAGCTCATCCAAATCCTGGGCTTCGAACTCGTACTCCTCTCCCCTTATATCTGCCTCTCTGCCCATTACCTCCCTTCTCTCTCTCCTGGCGACCTCCTCTAGTCTCCTCTCCTCAACCCTATCCTCCTCCTGTTTCTTCCATCGCTTGTATGGTGTATCTACCTCTCTGTCCACCAGGTGTCAGGTATTGTAATATACCGACTCGTCCTTCAGCCCCGGGTGGTCTACAAGACCTTCGTGGCTCTCCTGTAGTTCAGAGGTGATTCTGATAGTAGAAACGCCGTCGGCTCCCTCCCGCTAGTTACTGTAATGAATAGGTTTAGTAAACCTATCATTATCCAGTCCTCTTGTAGGATATATCTCTTCTGATATATCTTTATCACTCCCTTCTGGAAGTGATATAGCTCCTCCTTCCCCGGTCTTGCTCCCCACTTGAGTGAGTTTGCAAGTTCCGCTCCGTATTCCTCCCGGAATTTGTTCCAGTCCATTGGCTTGTGGCAGATGAGTCCCATCAGTTGGCCCATCACCATGGCTCTGTAATGTCCCGTGTTGTCGACCAATCCCAATCCCTCTGGTTTCATCATAGCCATGTAGACTACCTGCATGTCCAGAAGATTTGGGGTGCCCAGTCCAATAATTCTGTCCGCGTCGCCGCGTATCGCCGATCCCACCTTGACCATAGTCTTCAGTCTTACTAGCTCCTGTACCACCTTCGGCAACTGGTTTAACTTCGGCCCACTCTTCTTTCCGTAGGTCCCTAGGTCGAATAGAAAGATATCTCTGTTCGGCGCTGCTAAGTGCAGCAATATGGTTCTATCCGATCCTCCCGACCCCCTTCTCGAGCCCTCGTCATCCTCCACAGTCCCTTCATCGTCCAGTACCATGTATCCACCCCCTCTCCACGAATCTACAAATCTCCTCCACTCCTTCCTCGGTGGTTCCCTCGGGTACTTTGGTATCCCGAACCTAGCTTCGTCCCCCTTTACAACGTAGCGAAGATGCTCGTCGATCGCGATGTCCAATGACGGCGTCCCATAGGTCCCGACAAGTCGTCGCTCATGCATCTCCCTAAACTGATCCTGTAGCGTGTGCGCTTTGTGACCCTTTGGGAGTGGTTTGTAGTATCCCTTCGTCTTGTTCTCCAGATGCCTCTGCGTGAAATCCACTAGTAACTCCTTTCTACTCTTCTCCGATTTCCTCTTCTTCACTAGTTTCTCCGCCATCATGAATCTACTCACTCTCACCGAACTGGTGGGGCCTTAGAAAGGCTCCGTTGGGTAAGAGGGTTACTAAATAGAATCTTATTAGTTCCGATCAGCGATGGCCTACTTCCTATCTGTTCCTTTTACTACATTTTGTACAAATATTCCCCTTATGTTTAAATTTTTCCCTCAATTTACAATTTTGTCTGTTGCTTTTTATTAATGATTCTAGAATTTTCCTCCTCAGTCGCTATATTTTTGTTAATTTTTTGTTATTATTTATATTATCCCCTACATGTGCTATTATCCTATCTGCTACTTGATTACTACCTAAGCAATCTGCTCCTACTTGTATACAGAGAAGACTAGCTACAGTTTTCTTATTGTCATACTAGCTTCCTGCCAGACAGTTTCCTGGCTCTGTAACAATACCCTAAGTCTGTACTATGGGCTATGCACTACAGTAGTCTAGTTAGTGCGGGGCCTACAAGGTCTTTTCTACTATTCCTATATACCCCCCTCCATTCCTCACGTGGCGCCCTCAGTGCCCACAAAAGTACGTATTACGTGTTATTGGTCCCATTGACCCGGCTAGTGTTGGGATTTATTACGTACGTTGGCAATTGTGCCCATCAGACGTACGCAATATATATACCCCTCATAATCCTCATTATGGTACCGTGTACCCTTCTACTACAGTATGCGTACATACCCCCCCTCAACTCCTCACGTGGCGCCCTTAGTGTCCACTATAGTATGTATTATGTATTTATGGTACTATGTACCCTTCTACTATGGTATGCGTGCATTCCCCCCCTCAACTCCTCACATGGTGCCTTCAGTGCCCACAATAATAGTATGTAATACATATTTATGGTACTATGTACCCTTCTACTACGGTATGCGTACATACCTCCCCTCAACTCCTCACGTGGCGCCCTCAGTGCCCACAATAGTGCGTATTACGTACTTACGGTACTATGTACCCCTCTACTATGGTATGCATACATACCTCCCCTTCAACTCCTCACGTGGCGCCCTCAATGCCCACAATAGTGCATATTACGTACTAACGGTACTATGAACCCCTATATCACGGTATGCGTGCATACCCCCCCCCCCCCCTTCAACTCCCCACATGGCACCCTCAGTGCCCACAATAGTACGTATTACGTACTTATGGTACTATGTACCCCTCAACTACGGTGTGCGTACATACCTCCCCTTCAACTCCTCACGTGACGCCCTCAATGCCCACAATAGTGCATATTACGTACTAACGGTACTATGTACCCCTCTATCACGGTATGCATGCATACCCCCCTCAACTCCCCACATGGCACCCTCAGTGCCCACAATAGTACGTATTACGTACTTACGGTACTGTGTACCCGTCCACCACGGTATGCGTGCATACCCCCCCTCAACTCCCCACATGGCACCCTCAGTGCCCACAATAGTATGTATTACGTACTTATGGTACTGGGTACCCTTCCACCACGGTATGCGTGCATACCCCCCCCCCCTCAACTCCTCACGTGGCGCCATCAGTGCCCGCAATAGTGCGTATGTAAAATAGGTACGTCCGTACCCATCAGACATACATAATATCTACCTACAGCGTACCTTGGTACTAATGTTTTATTACTTATTTTATTTTATTTATTTATTTTATTTTTGTAGGAAGGGTGTATCGCCCTCATTCCCACCCCCCTCCGTCCAACTTATTGGACGACTCAACAGCCTAAGGGTGATTCCTCCAGCAGGCAACTCTCCCACTGCCTCCCTGTAGTTGCTCTTATTCTCCACCCCACTCTCCTTGTCGATTCAAAATCTCTTGGATCTGACTGGTACATGCCACCTCTGCTGGCCTCCCCCTCAATATGTGCACCAGCGTTAAAGCCCCCGATGACCCTTGGTCATCCTTTGGTATGCATAATGGCTTACCATTTAATGCCACCTCGCACTCTGCCAGCTCCGTGTGCAACACATCTCCTCTAACTTTCCTGTCTCCTTTGTCACCCTTCGTCATCGGCTCCTCTCCCTTTGGATTAACCTTCTTACATCCTCTCCCTTTCCACCTTGTCTTCTTATTTGACCTCCTTAGTATTGGTATATTCTTTATACCCTCAAAGATCCCGTCTCTTCTGGACATCTCTTCGGATACCTCGCCATCCACACTTCCCCATTCCCATACCGATACTCGCCAGGAACGTCTTTGTCCCATTCCATCGCCTCTAGGTCCTGTGCGTCGAACCCATTTTCCTCCGCCCACTCCCTTGCTGTTACTTGTCGTCCTGTCTCCTCTACCAACGGTACTTCTCCGGATTCGTCCTCCACCCTTTCCACTATACGTGGATCCAGATCCATACCCACCCCCAACTCATGATGTCCTTTTCTGGGCTTCTTCTCATATGGGACCTCCCCATCGCCCATCCTTGACTTCTGATATCCTTCCTCAATGGTACTGGAGAGCATGCATCCAGATGTTTCGGATACGCCAAACGGTGTCCTCGTCTTCATTGGGCCAGTGAGAATTAGGGTGTAGTGAATTTTCGAAATTTCTGATTTTCGCTCCAGAAATCAGTCAAAATATGAGGTTGGATATCAATAGCAACTGAGCCAAAGATTTTTTCAATCTGAAAAGTAGAAATCATGTCTCCGTGCCACTGGAATTTTCAAATTAATTAAAAAAAATGTCATATTTGTCTAAATCTAGATGGCTCTAGAAAGAGAACCAATTATCGGATTTTGTAGAAATCCTGTTTTTTGGAATCTATGGACAGAGTAGAATGCCATAGGAAGACACAAAATTAATTTTGGCCGAGATGAAAAAATTTTATTTTTTAAAAATTTCAACTTTTTCTGAATTGTTGTTGGAATGTTTCTGAAATGGTAAATTGCAAATTAGGAAATAGCAAAAAAAGGTTAATATGCGACAAAATACTTCAGTTGTGATGTTTTTAGAATATAATTAAGTGTTTTCAGAAGACAAATGCTCTAATATAAGTTCAATAAGAGTTGTTAGAATACACCGTTTATGAATGCTAAGATTAAGACTATCATGTAATTTTCAGAATACAAATTGTTGTTTCCTGGCATCAATCCTCGAAAGTATTAGTTTATCTCTCTCATTACTCCCAACAACTTCCATCGACACTTCAGTCACAATTCGGACCATCCTTTCAACAACCTGAGTGTGACATGGGTAGTCAAGATTAGGAAGATCGAGATCTTTAGAAACAAATATGCTACTGAGATCGCAATCTAAAATATCCTTAGTCAATGGTGGTTCAGTGATGATGTTAACACTCCAATCAATCAGACTGATGTAATCATTGGCTTCAAAATTGATCAATGGTGGCTCCAGCTTTCGAACATTGCTTGTTAACTGGATGGAGTTTAAAACCCGAGCTTTCTTAATCTTGCATAGAGCAAGCTTTCGAATGTGAACTCGCTCATCCATTAACATGGATATCAGTAGATTTTCAGAGTGTGCAAAGAATGCATTACGTTGGATTGTTGAATCGACTGTAGCTTTATGTTCACCATCAAGGTAGCGGGTCCACTTTACAAGTTGAAAAAGGTTTAGTGATCCATCTTTAATACTATTGTGGCATTTAATCAGGAACCACATCGGAGAATACACATTAATGATATATTTAACAATAACAGTAAGTCCCTCACTTGGTGAATGATCTGATATATATATGCGGCATATACGATTTGCGGTGGTAACCCATCTTGAATGACTGAGCTTACCAGGATCAAGTCGAGCCAATCTTTCATCACAATGTCCATCAATGATCGCGCATGTAATTAAATAAAGATATTTTTGATCCGTTGACAATTCCTTGATTACTGATTGTGGAAGTTTTGTGAAGGTTTCTGATGTGATCGGCATATATTCAATCACATTCATTCTTGGTAGATTACCATTTTCAATTCGTTCTCCAATTAAACCTTTGAATGCTTTAGGACCTGAAGTAGGCCCATCAACTAGGGTAAATAGGTGGCGCAGGGGGAGTTCATTCATATGCAACATGCAGATAGACCACTGTAAAGGTCTTTCAAGTTACAATTCTAACAAATGAATCACACCAGCATGAACTCCAGTATTTAAAGGAGTACCATCACAACCAACAACTACAATATCTGACAAAGACAAAGACCTTTCCTGGAAGAAATATAGTATTGATGTTAATATATCCTCAGCTCGGCCTCCCTTAGGACTAACATGACTAAGATAGCATCCTCCTGGTTCTGTCACCATTACATAATGTTCTTCTAATTTGGATTTTACATGGTTATATGTGGATTCATCTTTTATTAGAGTTAAATCCTTTCGGCCATCAAAATATAATCCAGTGATTGATTCTGACCGAGAAAGTGATGATTCAAATATAGATGATCGACGTTTTGCTCGTTTTCTTCTGATATTGTGATGATCAACAACATCTTTTGATGAGAAGCTCTCCCCTTTTATGTCTTGAGATGTTGCTGAAATAATTGCAGCTGCAGCGCGATCTGGAATTGCATATCTATCAGCTTCCCTACAAGCAGAAATGTACAAATTCCTATTTTGAGATGTACTGGAATGACTGGATGTTGATGGTTCAGGAGGAAATACATCCATCGGACTTTGATCTTCAGGTGGGTTAGAAGATTCAGTTACTGTAGAAGATTTGGCAACCCTTTCCTGTTCGATACACTGCCTCTTATTTTGAGCTTCCTCCCTTTCCGCCCTGCGTTCAGATTTATTATGTTTCTCAGTAGCAATCCTTGCTGCATTACCATCTATACCTCCAATATGTAATAAACGTCCTGCTCTCTGATCCTCCAGAAAATCTACTTCAGCATCATTTGGTTCCTTGGCAATTTCAAATAATTTCTTAAAATGTTTCTGATATTCTACTAGTCGCTCAGAGTAAAACGTCTCAAATTCTCGCGCCTTGGGTACTTTGCTAACATCATCACGAATATTGTCCAACTCACTCAAGATTTTCTTAGTCACTCCTTTTAGGGTATAGGTGGGAATGCTGGCACGGATATAAAGCGAAATAACATCCTTGGCAGCTAATTGTGCAACATAGGATAGTTTTGGGTTGGAAGGAATTGATGCTTGCAACAATTTAAAATGACGTAGAACATCACCAATAGTCGGAAGTTGGGTCAGTGGCAACTGTGCTGGACTCCCAAATAATGAAGTGTTAACCTTTTGACGAGTTCCTTTCGACATTTTATAAATATAATTAAATCGTCTGAATTTAAAAGTCCTATATAATAGTCTATAGTTTACAGCAGTAGTAGCAGTTTAGTTTTTAATGCATACCGGTACAAATCAGATTAATGTCATAATGTCATAAATTAATTACACACTAAAGTATGTACTACTAAAGAATAAATGTGAAAGTGAAAGTAAATAAGTGTATGCCTAGCCCTTGTCCGGTACTAACATACAGATAGATTTTAGGTCAGAAATAATAAATGCTTGTTGGGTTGATTTATACAGACATAGAGGAGGGAATTTTTGAAATCTATGAATCAAAAGTTGTCATATTAAATGCTACTGTAGTTAGCGAGCTGTCATAAACTGTGTGTTTTCTTTAAACTATTCAATAAATTTAACTAATAAATTATTAATTAAATCAAATTAATTAAGGCCTGTTGGCAGTTGTATTCTAAAAATTATGCTGTATTCTGTTTTCATATTTTGGGAAAAAATGGTTCAACAATTTGGAAAAATTTTGTTGAAATTTTGAAAAAATAAAATTTTTTGAACTCGGCCAAAATTAATTAACTGTCTTCCTATGGCATTCTACTCTGTCCATAGATTCAAAAAAACATAACTTTTCCAAAATCCGATAATTGGTTCTCTTTCTAGAGCCGTCTAGGTTTAAACAAATGCGAAATTTTTGCGAATTAATATGAAAATTTCAGTGGCACGGAGACATGATTTCTACTTTTCAGATTAAAAAAATCTTTGGCACAGTTGCTATTGATATCCAACCTCATATTTTGACTGAGTTCTGGAACGAAAATCAGAAATTTCGAAAATTCACTACACCCTAGTGAGCATCCACCCAAATGGTGTGAGAATGGCCATTGGGTCTCGCTCTCTGTCATTGCCGAAAATGGTTTGTAGCCTCTCATGGGCTGTCAGACAATCCATGCTGACTATGAGAGACACTTTCATTTTGCAGAGAATTCGATCTCGTCCAGGTACCAGTGTTGCTCGATCTCGATCTTTGTAGGTCGCCTGGCATTAATGTTGATCGACTCTATTATTTTTATGGGTTCGATCGTAGCCCCATAGTCGAGTCGTACCCTGCCTGGTGTCATCGCTTCGATTCTACACCGCCCCGTCCTCATCTTCATGACCACGTTTTTGCTGGAGATCATGGTTACTACCATTGTACTTGGCCTTGTTTGTAACCCTATCTTCTCGGCCAGCCAACTCTCCATTAGCATGAATGCTGCTCCACTATCAACCAACATTAGTGTCATAACCGATAGCCCATTCTCTCCTATTATCCTCACTGGTACTACTCTGAGTAGTACTGTTCTCTTCCTTCTTGCTCCCATGGTGCTTGTCGCCATTGTGTGGTCTCCAGTCCCATCAGTCTCGGCATATTTAATCGGTGGTTCCTGGCACTCATCCTTTCTGTGTCCTCACGCATCGATGACATAGTCCATTTTTACCGGTGTAGGCTATCCGATCTTGTTTAAGTAACGCCTGCCAATGCTTACAGTCTATGTATGGTCTTATGGGTACCGAACCTATGTAGTTGGCATTTGTATTCGGGGTTGTAGCATTCCTTATATAGCACTACACGTATTGCGCTTAGATTCATATCTAGCAGTTTAGTGTTTTAGTTACTTGGACTCAGCCTACTGGGGGTATTGGGTTTGTATTTGTTCGTGTTGTTACTTTGTTTCTGTCCCTGTCACGGTATTGCTCTACTCCCAGCTCTCTGTGGACTTGAAGTCCCCTGTGTGGCTGCATACAGTAGCGACTGCCTCACCTTCGGAAGTGCATTCGCCGCACTATGTTTGGGTTTAGGTCGGCTGTATTCCGTTTTCGGTGCCTTGCCTAGACTGTCCTCACTATAGACTGGATCCGTTATTAGCTCCGCCTCATAGTTAAGGAAGTTCGACATCTCCTCCAATCCTGGCTCCACACCTTTCTTTTCTCGAGTGGAGAAAGCGATCTTTCTCCATTTGTTTCTCAGCCAAATCGGAAGTGCCTGCGCTATCGTGGTGATGTTGTTCGATGCATTGAGTTCATAAGGTGCATCTAGAGTCTTTAACACTATTAGCTCTTTCTCTACTTTGTTAGCGAAAGTCTTTATGCTAAAGGGGTTATCTGCGAGTCCGCCTGATGTTATTCACCTTAAGGTTTGTTGGATAATCTTTGCAGGATGGCCAAATTCCCTGTCCAGGGCTCTCCATACGGTTGTGAATCCTCCTTCAATACCTTGGTATTGCCTCATGATGTCGTAAGCTGGCCCCCCTGTATAGACTTGTAGGTATTTAAGGCACTCCGCCTGTGTGAGATTTTTTGTCAAAATCGTATTACTATACATCCTCGGGAACTGCAGATACTCTTCCAGCTTGCTACCATCAAACTTGAAAGGTTCCACGGGTGGTAGCTCAATACTTGTTTTCAGCGCGTTGATGAGTGTTGCCATTCCCATCTCTTGAACTTCCAGCACGCTCGACGGTAGGGATGCAGGCTCCTTCAATGTTGGGTGTGCTTCGCCTCTCAGGTTCGTCGACTTTCCCTGAGTGGGATATATCATCGGGGGTAGCAGTCCCCTCCATATCTCCGTGTCACACGATCTATTTGGATCTGAGGGGGTTGGGGTTTTTAATTTTGGTTGTGTGTATTGCGGATACTGTAATGGGGGAATGTCACCCTGTCTCCCCCCCCCCCTCCCCCCACCTATGTTATATTTGGTACTGGGGTAGATGTCATTATATTGGGGCCCATACACCTATCTGCAATAACCCACCCCCCCCCCCCCCTCCCCTGGGTATATATTGTATCCCTGCATATTATAGTCACACTGGTGTGCAGGTACCGGTATAGGCCTATCAGGTTCCTGCCTACTAACTGGTACGTATGCCGCGACCTCTGGGTCCAATCCCGCCATTCGCGCTACCCTATCGCCTACACTATCTCCCCCAGCATGGCCTATAGTATGTGCAAGTAAGGCCTACAGTATGTTCTGCAGTCTGCCTGTGTCCCTCCGGATCGAAGTTTAATCTTCTCGAATATTCTGAGAACTCCTCCCCGCGACTACCATATCCTCGATTGGCAGCTACGTCCCGATGGGAAGTTTCCCTCCAATCCCTTCCTCTGTTTTCCTCCTCATATCGGTACACTCTGTACCCCTCTCCCGGTGTGTGGTATATTTCGCCAGGTTGTGTTTCTCCGGGGCGACGGCAATCTTCCGGAGTATGACCCCACCGGCTCTCTCTCTGTAGTTCAACTATCAACGGTTCACTGTCCGTCCTCTCTCGACGTCTCTGGTTGCCCGTAGCAACCTTCTTCTTCTGATTTCAGCGTTATGTCCTCCTTCATGAGGTCTCGTATCGACCTCGCGGATGAACTCTACTGTCCTTCTTCCGTCTTCCGAGTGGGCTCGATATTTTCTCGTTTGGCCGCTTATGGCACCAATGTCACTCCCTCTGCCCGGTTGTACGGCCTCGCGGATATTCACTGCCCTCCTATTATCCTCCGTCTTATGGTGCCACCGTTCACTTTACTCACCGCGCGCAGTGTCTGCTGATGCTCATGGGGCTTCTGCTGCCCCCCCCCCTTTTCCTCCATCATCAGTAGCCCCGGTTCACTTGAATCACCGAGCGCATTTCCTGTCGACATCTGTGGAGAATTTTCTGCCCCCCCCCCCCCCTCGTCATTAATTGGTTGCGGTGGGGTGCCCGTAGACCCCCCCCCCCCCTACCCATCACTTCTCACTTCGCCCCCATGCCCATGTTCTACTCCAGTCGACACGTTAGTTCTATTCTCCCTGGGTTTATTCGCCCGAGTTCCTCCCTGCGCAACCGCGTGGCCTTGTAGGCCCTCTCTAGGCTAACTACCTGTTTCCCCAACGTTTGTATTAATTATACCACCACTAGCCTCACCCTGTTGATTTATTACGTTATTATTTAGATTATTTAGATTAATTTCACCGGGATTATTTATTATATGATTATTTGTTGTGCCCGGGTTGTTATTTAAATTCCTTTGGTTATTTTGTGCACCAATAATTACATTATTATTTAAGTTATTTTCTTCACCGTTATTATTCGTTATATTATTATTTAAATTATTTGCCGTACCAGTATCAACATTATTATTAACCAAAATATTATTTCCTGCAAGAAATGTTTCGTTAGTATTAGGGTTATCTATTACAGTACTATTAATATTAACGTTTCCCCGCCCGTCCGGTCACACCATACTTCCCGAACCAGCCTCGCTCTCTGATAAACCCATTTTTGCCAGTTCTAATCGGCATTTTTGCTTCGCCTGATATTGCATTAACCCCCTCAACCGGGTATGCATATCATCCCGCATACGTTTACCCGCCCTCTCTCTCTCTCTGTCCTCTCTAATACTCTGATCAGCTAATTCCACTACCCTCCCCTCTCGCTCTTTGCGCTCGTTCACCTCTCTTGCCTCCCCCGCCTCTCGCTCTTTGCGCTCATTCATTTCTCTCTCCTCCCGCTCTCTATAGTTTCTTGCCACCCTCTCCGCCCTCTCTTTACACTCTTTCGCTAGTTCCCTTTCCCTTTCTAATAACGCAGTCCCTTCATCCGGCTGTCTCTCTAGTTCCTTTTGATCCAGGGCAACTATGTCTAGTTGACACACCAGATCTATCTTTAACACCCTACTTGCTTTTGTGGAGGATGTAGCAGACTTTTTGGTTGCGACGGACCCTCGTCGCCTCTTCATCCTACTAATTTTCCCATGCTTACTAGCATTCCTACTACGTAACTGATGACACCGAATCTTCGGGGTTAACCTCAGGTTCAGCGTCATGCGGGTCCGCCCATCCCAGTAAACTTAATCCCCCTCGCATATACTAGATAGGGCCCTATGTACACCACACTAGCCGCCACCACCTCAGATTGCCACAATTCGAACAGTTCTGTGGCCACCCCCCTCGCCCTCTCACTTGCTAGTTCCCCCTGCCCAAATCGGACTAGGTAGCGAAAATGTTTGTTGCACTAACCTAGCCTCCGGTACAACTTGGGCTGGTCTACCTTTCCTCCCTCTCTAGCATCCTTTAACAACTTCCTGGTGGCGTTGTACCCTCGTCGTAGGCGATCGCTCATCCTGACGTCTTCCTCCTGGACTTGACCTTCCGTCCTCATCCTGTGTCGTACCGTCGGCCCCACCATTGCCGTTACGGTGGGCCGTTCGCCGCCCTCGGCCACTGGTTGGCCGGCGACTTCGGTACCTTGTTCACTGCTGTGATCTCGCGTCGACTCGCTCCCCTCTCCTAGGGCACCACCATTGCCATTCCGGTGGGCCGGTCGCCGCCCTTGGCCACTGGTTGGCCGGCGATTTCGGTACCTCATTTGCCTCTGTGATCTCGCATCGACTCGTACTCCTCTCCTCCTCGTACTCAGCCGCTCTCCTCCTCAACAACCCTTGTTGGCGAATCCGGTGTAGTGGGCTGGTACCGGTAATAATGACGACGACGGTTAAAAACCGTTACAGTCTCACAACTCTACAGATACCAACTGAATCATAATCCACAAGTACAATGGTTATATATTATTAACACATATTAATCACTGCTACTGTATTGAGTGGCGTGGCCAATAGATGCGTTCCAATCACCTGGTTTCCCCTCCCATCATTGGCTAACCCGATTAATCTCCAACTCGCCACTCCCTGCTGCCACTATCCCCACGTGCTAGCCCTGCCTCTGTGATCTCGCGTCGACTCGTACTCCTCTCCTCCTCGTACTCAGCCGCTCTCCTCCTCAACAACCCTTGTTGGCGAATCCGGTGTAGTGGGCCGGTACCGGTAATGATGACGACGACGGTTAAAAACCGTTACAGTCTCACAACTCTACAGATACCAACTGAATCATAATCCACAAGTACAATGGTTATATATTATTAACACATATTAATCACTGCTACTGTATTGAGTGGCGTGGCCAATAGATGCGTTCCAATCACCTGGTTTCCCCTCCCATCATTGGCTAACCCGATTAATCTCCATCTCGCCACTCCCTGCTGCCACTATCCCCACGTGCTAGCCCTGCTAGCCCCTTTGAGATGGTTTATGACCTCTCAACTTTCTTTGTGGCTGGCGATGTGTATTGCCTAAGGTGGTTATTAGGTGACATTATTATTTGTAATGTCACCTTCCCAACTATAATTGGTAAAATGCCACTTCGCCCATTTTCCACTGGGTAGTGCAGGGAATTGAATCCACTTACACCGTATAAATATTGCTGATATGAAAGCAAACTACCCTACCTTCCAAATAATTTTACTCTTTACCTTCCAAATAATTTTACTCTTTACCTTCCAAATAATTTTACTCTTTACCTTCCAAATTATTTTACTCTTTAACTTCCAAATGATTTTACTCTTTACCTTCCTACGGTGGTGATTTGCGGCCTTTTCCCTTTTACCTTAATTAAATAATTTTACTCTTTACCTTACAAATAATTTTACTCTTTACCTTCCAAATAATTTTACTCTTTACCTTTTTCAATAATTTTACTCTTTACCTTTTTCAATAATTTTACTCTTTACCTTTTTCAATAATTTTACTCTTTACCTTTTTTAATAATTTTACTCTTTACCTTTTTTAATAATTTTACTCTTTACCTTTTTTAATAATTTTACTCTTTACCTTTTTCAATAATTTTACTCTTTTCAACAAGCAGACTTGGCCTTAACTGTTGCGAATCGAACGTACGAATCGGATCGAACCCGCTAAGTACCGGTAGCGGAATTCACCTAGCCTACATATATTGTTCCACACCCGTTATTGACCTTTGAAGTCTTTCGGAACTGAAACGGTGTCAACTTTACTGTGAACAGATTGAACTGAACTGTGTATAGCATTGTGAGCCATATTGTATGACCATGAGTATGCTACATTTAAACGAGACATTAACGGATTACTG
>JAUCBJ010002876.1:0-11372 GCA_032718475.1 Nemertoderma westbladi | reverse complement strand
ATTCCGAATCTGAAAACCGTTTTTAATTTCAACCATAACTTTCGGTGATATCACCTTCTAGACTGCCGCCCGCCGCAAAAGTACGCGGCGCTTTGCCCGCGTCCAATCTTCTCCCGCGAGTAACCTTCGCCCACTATACAATTATTGTTTTGGTTAGAAAAGGCCAGTCTCTGTAACCTGCTCCTTTCCCTCAATTGGTAACACACATCGTTTATTGTTTTGGTTAGAAAAAGCCGTCTCTGTAACCTGCTCCTTTCCCTCAATTTGTTACTAAAATGGTTACTAACACAAATCTTATTGGGCGAAGGTTGTACGCGGGTGGAAGATTGCCTTGCGGGCGAAGGTTTTCCTTTCCCCGGGGTGAATTTTGGACGCGGGCGAATATTGCACCCAACCCCCGCCAACACGTTGAGTGGGCCTTAACAAATAGTGGGCTGCTTAAGGCATAATCTATTTTCTTCGACGTCAAACTTTTAATAATTTAATTTAATTTATTTATTGTGCTAACGCTTTCGATCTTGAAATTTTACCACTTCTATGGTACATAATAAATATAATTAATATTAATATGCCAAGAGGTTAAGTTTGTTCAGACTAACACTCATAAGGGTCTGTTAATTCATGTGAGATGTTATGTAATTTTTATTAATTTATTTGTATGGAATCAATTTCGCACTACTGTACCCAAATCGCCAGGGGCGACATATTTTCAACTATATAATATAATAGCCATTATTTATTTTTAAGACTAATTGAATAGCCAATTGGAGCAGTGTTTGTAGCGAGGCGTAAAGGTCGCCTTGGTTTGTAGAAAGCAGGTGTAGTAAATCAAAATTGGAAGGCCGATAGATAACATACATTTATTTAGTTGCCCGCAGTGCCTCTGTTAGAGCCTCTGTTTTAGCATTAGTCGGGTGAGGACCTTCGAATGCGTAAGGGAAAGGCAGGGGCAGCCTTGAATAGGCTTTCCAGGATTTGGAAGTCACCGAGAATTAATCGGAAACTTAAGGTCCGATTATTTAGAGCAGCAGTAGTTCCAGTACTCCTTTATGGGAGTCCATGCTGGGCTCTAACTGCTGAGGACACCAAATCTCTGGATGGCACATTCACAAGAATGCTACGCCGGGTTCATTGTGTCAAGTACAATGCACACATCTCCAACCAGACACTATATAACATTGGAGGTGTCTCATTGGTTCCCCCAAGCTTGACACTAGAACAAAATCGCCTCCGCTTTGCAGGACATTGCTTTCGCCGAGATGATCAGCCAGTGCATATTCTTGTACTTTGGCAGCCTCATGGAGTGAATAAGCATGGTGGACAGCCCATGACTTTCTTGAGACGCATCTTAAAGGACACTGGCCTTGAAGATGCGGATGATCTAGCAAATGTCATGGGTGATAGGGAGTTGTGGCGGCGCAATTTTGTCGACAAGCCGGCACAGCATTCTTAAAAATGCAGCTGCAATGCAGCATGCCGACACTAGTAGTAGTAGTAGCATTACTAGAAAGCCAGCAAGCTGGCTATAAGAAGACCGTCTATAAGACAACAAAACCGAAAAACTAAATGATAATCTAATCCCCAATCAAATATCAATCGCAATCAATATGTAAACCCCTCCCACCCTCCATGCAGCCTTGGAGAAAGCAGAATTAATGCCATGACCAGTTCGGAGTTCTCAATAGACAACCCACCCCAACCATTGGATTTACTGAGACACACTCAACACTCCGGCCAGCTTGCTACCTGTCTTCCCAGCTAGCCAGAGTTAAATAATTATACAACGTTGCTATGATACAGAGAAAATCCTTCCCTATTCGCTACCATAGGCAAAGTTCAGGCTGCGTGAGGGAATATTACATATTTATACACTATTTTATTTTCAATCAATAAATAATCATACATCTTTATATTAAACACTCGAATATAATAAAAACTTTGTGAGAATGGGACACGGCGAATCGACCTGTGCTATTTTTATACAGCAAGAGCTTAATTTTACCCGCTTAAATAATTAATAACCGAAATAAGAACCCAAATAATCGATACATTTCTTTGTATAGTTGGCCATGAAGTAGAGCACTTCTTACCCTTCCAAGCCAATATCAATGTGCACAAACATACAGACAAACACACAGACGTTTTTTTTTGACAGCAAGAAGCCCTGACGGTCTTCTAATAAAGTAATAAATTAAAATAATAAATATATCATCATAGACTAATATTTATTATATTAATAATTACTCAAACATTGTGTTTTATCCTTTTACTCAAAATATTTTCATTAGTAATAAATACACTGTGTTTCTTTACAATAGGCCTACATTTATTTTCTTTACAATTTATTTGTAAGTTCAATACGATTTCAAATTATTCCAGAGTCCATCACCCCATGGACGTTAACAAACTATGTGCGGATGTGCGTGGATTATCAATTAGAGTTTATATTTTAAATATTATTTAGGTTATAGGTTGCCAATACAATAGGTATGAGTGTAATCCTCCATCGATAATCATATACCTCTGTCCTCTATGAACTGATCACTATGCAAACTTTAGACCTAGTGTAGTCGCCATTCTACAACATTATGATTGACAGGGTAGAGGAGGAGTGGACCAGCACAAGCATAGTCTGAGTCAGTCTACCTTCCAGACATCAAAGGAAACGCCGATTTCTAAGTAAATTCCTAATGAAATCCAACTCAAATCCTAAGTGCATCCAAGTATGGAATTTGGGCTAAATATAATGTCTTAACCCTATTCCACCTGGGCTCTTTTGTCCGAGATTCCACCTGGGATTGGGCATAATATGCCCAACAGTTTATTATACACTAAAAAGTAATGATAATTTTATCAAAACTTTCCAAATTTTCGCAGGTTTATAGAAAAATATATAATGCATCTGTTCTGAGTTTTATATATTCATAATTTTAAATAATATATCAATATAAATTAATTATCATGAAGATAACCCATTATAGTAAAAAGATGAGATAATACTATACATACTCCTCCCAACACCACTGTCTGCCTAACTCTGCCAGACATCCCAAGTGAAAATTTTGCTTGCAGGGGTGCTGTTATTGAATAGATTTATTCACCTCTGTTTATGTCTGGTGTATTCGTGTATTACATTAGGAATATACTGGTTTCAATGGTGGTTGTTGTTTTATCCTAGTAGACTTATTGCTTGCTTATCTGTCAGTTTAGTACTTTGTTATTAAAAAATAATGTGATTGATGTGTACTAATCCAAGCAGTAGACAATCTCGTGTTTGAATTTAAATTTACAACCCAGCCAAATGAATGTCCTGGATCGTAATTGGTTGTATTCTAGCTTGTTGACCAGAGGAACTATCCAACCAGGGATTATCTTTTCTACCAGTTAGGCTAATAAAGATATTATAATAAAAAAATGTGACTATGATATGAAAAACACACCATAGCACAAAAATTATAAATGATGAAAGAAATATTTTGTTACCATCAGAAAGCCAATTAAATTCTATGAAAAGTCAATGAATTTCATAATAATACATAAAAATCATCATGATGAATTTCTAAAAATAAAAAGTGTTGGGCAGATTCTGCCCAACCCCAGGTGGAATAGGGTTAATCTGTACTGTCAACAGTACAGACTATGTTTGGCACATGTAAAGAATACCAGACTTTCTGCCGTTATATTTCACTTTGCAGTTACCCCCATGTGAAGAATACCAGGTTTTTACCAAAAACACACGGTTACAGAAGGGCTGAATCTAACCAAAACAATAAACGAGTTAGTATATGTATGTACAGGTTATAAGACAGAAATAAGGGCTGCTATAAAACATTAACAAACATAAAAAATCTTAATATATAAAATTCCAATAAAAAGTCGACCGAAAAGTGAAATACTCGTATTCTTCACATGGGCGCTATGTTTAAGAATTCATATATGTGTCTTTTGTTGACCGCACGAAAAATGTTATTACCAACGGTACTTGGGATACTCGCATCAACTCAAATCATTACCGATTTATTGCCTTCTGTTACTAATTTCTTCCACTCCCTTCCCTTTCAATATAAATAGTCCTAATAGTCGCCCCTTTCGGGATGGCCATGACAGTAAATCAACTAAGGCTTATTTATATTTATTTATATATATTAGCCCATGTCATAAATATTAATACCAGAAAATATATTTATTTAACATTGGGTTTAATCAGTTTAGCTACAGTAGTAGTGGTAGAATCTAGAAGAAAAGCATACATTAGTAAAGTGAACATGAGTAGATTTTATTTCTATTGGTTGTCTGGCAACTGGAGTCGCTTAGCCGGGAATTGGGGAATGTGGGGGCAGGCTTCCATCCAATGCAAACATTTACTGTAACTGTACTGTACAATGTAAAGAATTCCAGTGAAACAAAGTTGGAGGGCCCTTTAGTGTTAGTAGTCAACTTGAGTGGCAGCCAATGTCTTACGTAAATAGTCATTCCAGAACATGTACTTATTTAAAACACAGTTCATTAGTAGCACAGACAAAAGACACATAGTAAATTGAAGCTGAGTTATTTCTATTGGATGTCTGACTCGACGGCTGGGGTAGTGGGGTATCCCAGTGAGCGTATACAAATACTGCAATGAGGGTATCCCTCTAATAATAGTAATACACGTTGTGGGGTCTGCACGTGTTCAAATGTTCAATGACTGAGCAGCGACTAATTAACAAATTTATGAGAGATTCATTGACCAACTACCGACAGACCAATATTGTGACATATATTTTAGTTTAATGTTTGATTCAATTAGAGGCACAAATTAAAAAGGCTACAAATATATAGGGGTTAATAATTAAATTAGTCACCCATTAGGCCTAAAAGGTCGCCAAATATAAGTTGCAATATATATAAATTTTTAAATTCAGTAGTGTGCGTGTGTTGTGTATTGATTCCGTAGATTTCATGTTGAAATAGCGTTCATTAATTTAATTTCTATTTAATTATTCAGGCATACTAATACACACATTAAATTAGTTCGTGTGTGTTAAGTGTGTAAGATTTGATTGTTTCGTCACGAAACCATTAGGGCACAGAAACTGACGGATTCTTCGCGAATTTCGCAAACGTCGCAAACTTTGGGAATTTGTTCTACAATTTTGACTCCTTAAGCAAAAGGGTCCCGAATGAGTTTTTTAACCTTTATTTTATGTGATTTTGAGTGCTTTTTTATATTAGTGAATGTTCTAGAACCTTAGTAGATTTTTTATGGTATATAGCTAGTATTTTTTACTAGCTAGTAATTTTTGGAAATTATTTTGGTCATTAATATATTCTTCAACAGTTTAACCTGAAATATCATGGACTTTCACATTTTTTATAATTTCAAAAAATACTAGCTATCATAAAAAACATATCTACTAATGTTGTGGAACTTTCACCAATACCAAAAAAATTAAAAAAACTCTAAAAAAGGATTGGTGAAAAATGGCTGGGGTGTCGACAGGGCGAAGTAGGGACCGTGTTGCTTAACCCCTTAGAGCCTATGACGTCCACTGCACGTCACCATGGACAGCACGAAGACGTGCAGTGGACGTCATGCTGGAATACATGTTTTATTGGAAGGCTCTTGGAGTAGGTATACTGGCGGATAGTATTAATGACATTTATTGCTCTTCGTGGCAAAAAATCCATTCTGTACTGTCAAAGCAAAGCAAGCAAACAGTCGGCCGAAGCCGGAGGCGACCCGAAGGCTCCTCTTTCGATAGCTGCTACCCGAGGGTAGGGGTGGGCGCTACTCCTATCCCAAGATTTGCTCCCAGTTATTTAACTGATACTCATTTTATCGACCCCAGTGGATGAAAGGCTGAGTGGACCCTGGCGGGGCTGAACCTACAACCATTAGATTGCAGGCCCGGCGCTCAACCAACTGAGCTACCCCGCTCAGCGCTGTACTGCAGATAGGCTGTATTGTAGACTGTATTATTAGTGTTAGGTATATGGCGTAATGCCAACCACAGTACAGTAGTTCAGACTGACAGAGAGACCGACAGACAGACAGACTAGATTTATGTAAACGTGTAAACTGACATCAGAAATGAAATCAGCAACCCTTAAAACCCCCATAGCGAGAATGATGGTTAGTTAGTATACTTTCTTAAGTTTTCACAGACTGACTGACAGAAAGACCGACAGCCAGACAGACTAGATTTTTTAAACGTGAAAACTGACATCTGAAATAAAATCAGCACCCCTTAAAATCCCCATAGCGAGAATGTTAGTTAATTTGAATTCTCTTTTATGTTTTGACAGACTGACTGACAGAATGACCGACAGACAGACAGACTAGATTTATGTAAACGTGAAAACTGACATCAGAAATGAAATCAGCACCCCTTAAAACCCCCATAGCGAGAATGTTAGTTAATTTGAATTCTCTTTTATGTTTTGACAGACTGGCTGACAGAATGACCGACAGACAGACAGACTAGATTTATGTAAACGTGAAAACTGACATCAGAAATGTAATCAGCACTCCTTAAAACCCCCATAGCGAGAATGTTAGCGACAAGTTTTAATTATTAACCATATTTCGTAAGATATATTTTAAAACATTTATTTATTAATAATGCAATAACTGAATACCCAGATAACGGAAAGACAAACCGAATTGAAACTTTTAATTACTAATAATAATTGTGGTGAGAGGTGATGGAAATCAAGAATATATGTTATGTTATAGCGCACGCGTTGGTAGGCACAGGCAAATGAATTGATGTCTGTTGAGATGTATTGAAGGAGCACTATTCCTTCTACTGGACTACTATGTCCTTGTGTACTAGCCTAGGCACTGGCTTGGTCAAAGACTTTAGCTTGCAGTAATGTAAAACTTCAAGAAATATTATTGGGCACGGCTGCCCTTGCCATGCCTTAGGCTCTATGGGGGAGAATGGAATCAGCGTATGAATTTACAATGTTAATTATGTTTAAATCAATTAAAATTACATTTATTAACGCAAATCACTTGAAAAAATAAAAAACTATAATGGGATGGGGTACATGGATTCCAGATATCTAATTTCAGTGCAAAATAACTTTAATAATCGTATGGTGCTAAATAATTAATTTCCATGGAGAGACCGTTCAAAATGACTCAACCATACAATTTCGCTGAAGATATTAACTTCGATTATGGCTTCCGACATTTATGGCTACCGACACACACACACACACACACGTCACACACACACACACACACCCACCCCTCTTTGTACAACCCCCATTCTGGGGACCGATATTTCTATCGGTCGGTTCTGGGGTCGATATTGATTTCCTTATAACTTCTTTATTCTTGGTTTAAATTAAATTATTTTGGCACCAATAGACTCAGGAGACCATTTTACGTTATTCTATTGTTTCAAAATTTATCAACTCTAAAGATTGCTTATTTGTTACTCTTGGGTTGAAGTGGGGACATCATACATACACATTTCACTGGTGTGTTTAAGTTTTTGTCCAATCACGACCCGGTCCCCAGTGTGATTGAGCACATTTCAGGTAGAGTATACACAATCATTAACTCTACCGAATGTTAAACATTAAACAATGTGCTACCGTGTCAGACGATATGTGATTGGATAACAAATAATGTTCTGGAATATTCTTGAGAAATAGAAAGGGTTCAATGGGCAGCCATAATCTTAAAATCCTTGTATTCGTAACTAACTCTGCAATATGATTTTGATGTGAGGAAACAATACGTAGATTTCCTTTTTGCCATACCAATTTTAACTAAATATTTTAATATTTTTATTGCTATTTGTGATAATAATCAAAATAACCAATGAACTTGAAATAAATAATTAACTAAACCTGAGATACATTCATTTAATTTCGCAGCATAGTGCCTAATAAAGGTAGGTATATTATTGACTACATGATGTTCGTAACATTAATACAGTCAGATAATATAATTAAATGCTTTAATTCTGAATTACTTAATATATAAGAAGAAAACAATACATGTATCATTTCGTTTCTAAAATTTATATTTTAATAAGCGATTCATTTAATTCGTACTGAATATGGAGAAAAAATGATGTTGATGTAGATTTCATTTTAGCTACCAATTCATTCCCGGGACGTCCCCGGATTGTTAATCGTCCCCGGCTTGTCGTTGTGTATTCATGCAATTGTCCCCGGTATGAATCAGGTACAACGTAATCCTGTGTAATCCGTATCCGTATGTAATGTATATTTTTGAATACATATGATTGCATGAACATATCAAGTAGGATAGGGTATTAAGCAAGTTAAATTCTTTAGTACTAAATACATAAGAATGAAAACATACGATACGTTGGCCTAGGTATTATTTTAAGGCCCCGGTAGCGCTACATGGACATGATTTTTATATTGCCTTGTTAGAGCAACTTCTCATTGTCAAAAACGACAATAACTTTGTATGAAGGTCAATGGAAGATTTGTAATTATGAATAAAAATAAAAAATTCAAATTCAAATTTTTCAAAAATTTGGAAAAATATTGACAAATTTTTGGATAAAGATCCAAAAACCTTCAGCAGATTCAATTTTGAGTATTTTTCTTTCTAATTTTTCAAATCGCATCAAAAATGTTTGTATGCTCTTTCGATATCTCGAAGCAAAATCTCGAAAATTAATTAGCAATTGTCATTTTGGTGCTGTTTTTGGTTTTGTTTATTGTTTAATTTTGACAAATTAAAAATTATCAATATTATATTAAATTTTGGCCATTTATTTCCATAATGGAATAAAACAATCAGAATTCGAGGTCGAGATATCTGAAGAGAGCACATCAGAGAACCCCTCGGAGTAAAATTTTTGAAAATTTATTGAAAATTAAATTGTCTGAAGCTATTTTTATGCAAAAAAATCTGTTACCTGGGATCATGGATCCGGAAGTCAGGTGAGGACCTTCGAATATGTAAGGGAAAGGCATGGGCAGCCTTGAATAGGCTTTCCAGGATTTGGAAGTCACCGAGAATTAATCGGACACTTAAGGTCCGATTATTTAGAGCAGCAGTAGTTCCAGTACTCCTCTATGGGAGTCCACGCTGGGCTCTAACTGCTGAGGACACCAAATCTCTGGATGGCACATTCACAAGAATGCTACGCCGGGTTCATTGTGTCAAGTACAATGCACACATCTCCAACCAGACACTATATAACATTGGAGGTGTCTCATTGGTTCCCCCAAGCTTGACACTAGAACAAAATTGCCTCCGCTTTGCAGGACATTGCTTTCGCCGTGAGGACCAGCCAGTGCATAATCTTGTACTTTGGCAGCCTCATGGAGTGAATAAGCATGGTGGACAGCCCATGACTTTCTTGAGACGCATCTTAAAGGACACTGGCCTTGAAGATGCGGATGATCTAGCAAATGTCATGGGTGATAGGGAGTTGTGGCGGTGCAATTTTGTCGATAAGCCGGCACAGCATTCTTAAAAATGCAGTGGCAATGCAGCATGCCGATCCTAGTAGTAGTAGTTATTGTTATGCAAACCATGCGTTCATGGCATGACTTATTTATCCGGCATTGAGTAACTGTGACATGGTCTGTGGTGATTCTCAAGAAGATAAAAACAATCTATGCAATTCTGATAGTGAATCAGAAAATGTTTCTGGTAAAGATGATATGGATGTATTTCCAAGTAACTGAATTTGAATTTGAGTCAGAATCCGCTTATACAATTTATAGTAAGAAAACGAAACGTAACGTTCTTAATGAATGTCCTTCATGAACCACTTTCAATTGTATATTGCAAATGTATATCAAGTTGATTATCAGGAAAATTTGTCATAAAATTATATATTCGAACGATTCGGGCGCCATATTCTGCTTTAAAACACGATTACTAAAGTATTTGATTTCCAAATTGGCACATTCGACATATATATTCTACTTACTTAAAATTAATCTCTACTTTTTAGGTGACAATGAATTCCTAGTCCCCATTTTGAACCATGCCACACATACTGCTGCGATTGGTCAAAATGTTAAATTAGATCACAAATATTAATTACATTGTAGATTCCAGTCCCCACATTGAACAACAGCACCCATACTACAACGTGTGTTTGGAATGTTATATTAACTGTATGGAAAAGGGGACACTTGAAACTATCGCATTATACTGGGGACAGTGAAATTTTCAAAACTCAAACACAAATTTACACACGTATTTGACAGGTTTGGGTGGAACAGGGGACATCGCCGAAATGATCTGAAATTTTCAGAATCCATTAATTTTAGTACGTAGATTCCATTTTTGATATCATTTCATTCCGGGGACGTCCCCGGATTGTAGATCGTCCCCAGTTTGTCGCTGTGTATTCATGCAATTGTCCCCTGTTTGAACCAGTTCACCTACACCCACACACACACACACACACACACACACACACACACACACACACACACACACCCCCACACACACACACACACACACACACACACACAGACTTTTGAAAAACGGCCATAGTATAATTATATCAGTTCGCTGATGGCTCGCCATACGTGTCTCGCCCCACAATGCAGTAATGCACATTGCACAATATACTATTAATTATACTATTATGTAGTATTATTTTTCCGTGGCTTGCGTTATGGGCGTATTAGGCTATTCAGAAGTATTTTAGTATTAACTGTTTGACTGTGTTGTTGTTAATAATACTACTTTATAATTGTATATCTTTGCGGTAATATCTTATACTACTTGAATTACTTAATTAATTAGTTAACCTATTTTTAAGTGATTTATTGGCTATATTTAATATAGAAATAAAATATCTTTATATAAAAGTTTAAAAAAAAGTGTAAATAAAAGGTTTTCGGGGGGGGGGGGGGGGGGGAATATTTTAGACATTGCCCCTATAATAGTGACTAGTGAATGAATGAAAAATGCCTAGCTCTACTGTTGTAGCAAAGCTACCACCATCATGACAACATGACGTCAAAGTATTCCTGTGCTAACCACATCAAGAGCTGAAGGGTAAACGGAAGGAAATAATTAATCTTATACTATATATCCTCCCTCGCATCATCTTATCATCTTCTAACTAACCGCAATTGTAAATTATCATATGCTTAGCAGCTTAGTGCCAATCCACATTCTACATTATCCCTTATTGCAGTAGGCCTACCGCCGGTACTGTTGTACTTATACTTCGTGGTTTAAAATAATATAGTCTAAATTACGGTGGTGATTTGCGGCCTTTTCCCTTTTACCTTAATTCAATAATTTTACTCTTTACCTTACAAATAATTTTACTCTTTACCTTTTTCAATAATTTTACTCTTTACCTTCCAAATAATTTTACTCTTTACCTTCCAGATAATTTTACTCTTTACCTTCC
>JAUCBJ010002874.1:0-106557 GCA_032718475.1 Nemertoderma westbladi | reverse complement strand
ACTATGAATGCCTCTACGTTCTCTCCCTACTCCATACATTTACTATGAATGCCTCTACGCTCCGTCCCTCCTCCATACATTTACTATGAATGCCTCTACGCTCCGTCCCTCCTCCATACATTTACTATGAATTCCTCTACGTTCTCTCCCTACTCCATACATTTACTATGAATGCCTCTACGTTCTTTCCCTACTCCATACATTTACTATGAATGCCTCTACGCTCCGTCCCTCCTCCATACATTTACTATGAATGCCTCTACGTTCTTTCCCTACTCCATACATTTACTATGAATGCCTCTACGCTCCGTCCCTCCTCCATACATTTACTATGAATGCCTCTACGCTCCGTCCCTCCTCCATACATTTACTATGAATGCCTCTACGTTCCGTCCCTCCTCCATACATTTACTATGAATGCCTCTACGTTCTTTCCCTACTCCATACATTTACTATGAATGCCTCTACGCTCCGTCCCTCCTCCATACATTTACTATGAATGCCTCTACGCTCCGTCCCTCCTCCATACATTTACTATGAATGCCTCTACGTTCTCTCCCTACTCCATACATTTACTATGAATGCCTCTACGCTCCGTCCCTCCTCCATACATTTACTATGAATGCCTCTACGTTCTCTCCCTACTCCATACATTTACTATGAATGCCTCTACGTTCTTTCCCTACTCCATACATTTACTATGAATGCCTCTACGCTCCGTCCCTCCTCCATACATTTACTATGAATGCCTCTACGTTCTTTCCCTACTCCATACATTTACTATGAATGCCTCTACGCTCCGTCCCTCCTCCATACATTTACTATGAATGCCTCTACGTTCTTTCCCTACTCCATACATTTACTATGAATGCCTCTACGCTCCGTCCCTCCTCCATACATTTACTATGAATGCCTCTACGCTCCGTCCCTCCTCCATACATTTACTATGAATGCCTCTACGCTCCGTCCCTCCTCCATACATTTACTATGAATGCCTCTACGTTCTCTCCCTACTCCATACATTTACTATGAATGCCTCTACGTTCTTTCCCTACTCCATACATTTACTATGAATGCCTCTACGCTCCGTCCCTCCTCCATACATTTACTATGAATGCCTCTACGCTCCGTCCCTCCTCCATACATTTACTATGAATGCCTCTACGTTCTTTCCCTACTCCATACATTTACTATGAATGCCTCTACGCTCCGTCCCTCCTCCATACATTTACTATGAATGCCTCTACGCTCCGTCCCTCCTCCATACATTTACTATGAATGCCTCTACGTTCTCTCCCTACTCCATACATTTACTATGAATTCCTCTACGTTCTTTCCCTACTCCATACATTTACTATGAATGCCTCTACGCTCCGTCCCTCCTCCATACATTTACTATGAATGCCTCTACGCTCCGTCCCTCCTCCATACATTTACTATGAATGCCTCTACGCTCCGTCCCTCCTCCATACATTTACTATGAATGCCTCTACGCTCCGTCCCTCCTCCATACATTTACTATGAATGCCTCTACGCTCCGTCCCTCCTCCATACATTTACTATGAATGCCTCTACGCTCCGTCCCTCCTCCATACATTTACTATGAATGCCTCTACGTTCTTTCCCTACTCCATACATTTACTATGAATGCCTCTACGCTCCGTCCCTCCTCCATACATTTACTATGAATGCCTCTACGCTCCGTCCCTCCTCCATACATTTACTATGAATTCCTCTACGTTCTCTCCCTACTCCATACATTTACTATGAATGCCTCTACGTTCTTTCCCTACTCCATACATTTACTATGAATGCCTCTACGCTCCGTCCCTCCTCCATACATTTACTATGAATGCCTCTACGCTCCGTCCCTCCTCCATACATTTACTATGAATTCCTCTACGTTCTCTCCCTACTCCATACATTTACTATGAATTCCTCTACGTTCTTTCCCTACTCCATACATTTACTATGAATGCCTCTACGCTCCGTCCCTCCTCCATACATTTACTATGAATGCCTCTACGTTCTTTCCCTACTCCATACATTTACTATGAATGCCTCTACGCTCCGTCCCTCCTCCATACATTTACTATGAATGCCTCTACGCTCCGTCCCTCCTCCATACATTTACTATGAATTCCTCTACGTTCTCTCCCTACTCCATACATTTACTATGAATGCCTCTACGCTCCGTCCCTCCTCCATACATTTACTATGAATGCCTCTACGTTCTTTCCCTACTCCATACATTTACTATGAATGCCTCTACGCTCCGTCCCTCCTCCATACATTTACTATGAATGCCTCTACGCTCCGTCCCTCCTCCATACATTTACTATGAATTCCTCTACGTTCTCTCCCTACTCCATACATTTACTATGAATGCCTCTACGTTCTTTCCCTACTCCATACATTTACTATGAATGCCTCTACGCTCCGTCCCTCCTCCATACATTTACTATGAATGCCTCTACGCTCCGTCCCTCCTCCATACATTTACTATGAATTCCTCTACGTTCTCTCCCTACTCCATACATTTACTATGAATTCCTCTACGTTCTTTCCCTACTCCATACATTTACTATGAATGCCTCTACGCTCCGTCCCTCCTCCATACATTTACTATGAATGCCTCTACGTTCTTTCCCTACTCCATACATTTACTATGAATGCCTCTACGCTCCGTCCCTCCTCCATACATTTACTATGAATGCCTCTACGCTCCGTCCCTCCTCCATACATTTACTATGAATGCCTCTACGTTCTCGTCCCTACTCCATACATTTACTATGAATGCCTCTACGCTCCGTCCCTCCTCCATACATTTACTATGAATGCCTCTACGTTCTTTCCCTACTCCATACATTTACTATGAATGCCTCTACGCTCCGTCCCTCCTCCATACATTTACTATGAATGCCTCTACGCTCCGTCCCTCCTCCATACATTTACTATGAATTCCTCTACGTTCTCTCCCTACTCCATACATTTACTATGAATGCCTCTACGCTCCGTCCCTCCTCCATACATTTACTATGAATGCCTCTACGTTCTCTCCCTACTCCATACATTTACTATGAATGCCTCTACGCTCCGTCCCTCCTCCATACATTTACTATGAATGCCTCTACGCTCCGTCCCTCCTCCATACATTTACTATGAATGCCTCTACGTTCTCTCCCTACTCCATACATTTACTATGAATGCCTCTACGTTCTTTCCCTACTCCATACATTTACTATGAATGCCTCTACGCTCCGTCCCTCCTCCATACATTTACTATGAATGCCTCTACGTTCTTTCCCTACTCCATACATTTACTATGAATGCCTCTACGCTCCGTCCCTCCTCCATACATTTACTATGAATGCCTCTACGCTCCGTCCCTCCTCCATACATTTACTATGAATGCCTCTACGCTCCGTCCCTCCTCCATACATTTACTATGAATGCCTCTACGTTCTTTCCCTACTCCATACATTTACTATGAATGCCTCTACGCTCCGTCCCTCCTCCATACATTTACTATGAATGCCTCTACGCTCCGTCCCTCCTCCATACATTTACTATGAATGCCTCTACGTTCTCGTCCCTACTCCATACATTTACTATGAATGCCTCTACGCTCCGTCCCTCCTCCATACATTTACTATGAATGCCTCTACGTTCTTTCCCTACTCCATACATTTACTATGAATGCCTCTACGCTCCGTCCCTCCTCCATACATTTACTATGAATGCCTCTACGCTCCGTCCCTCCTCCATACATTTACTATGAATGCCTCTACGTTCTTTCCCTACTCCATACATTTACTATGAATGCCTCTACGCTCCGTCCCTCCTCCATACATTTACTATGAATGCCTCTACGCTCCGTCCCTCCTCCATACATTTACTATGAATGCCTCTACGTTCTCTCCCTACTCCATACATTTACTATGAATGCCTCTACGTTCTTTCCCTACTCCATACATTTACTATGAATGCCTCTACGCTCCGTCCCTCCTCCATACATTTACTATGAATGCCTCTACGTTCTTTCCCTACTCCATACATTTACTATGAATGCCTCTACGCTCCGTCCCTCCTCCATACATTTACTATGAATGCCTCTACGTTCCGTCCCTCCTCCATACATTTACTATGAATGCCTCTACGCTCCGTCCCTCCTCCATACATTTACTATGAATGCCTCTACGTTCTTTCCCTACTCCATACATTTACTATGAATGCCTCTACGCTCCGTCCCTCCTCCATACATTTACTATGAATGCCTCTACGCTCCGTCCCTCCTCCATACATTTACTATGAATTCCTCTACGTTCTCTCCCTACTCCATACATTTACTATGAATGCCTCTACGTTCTTTCCCTACTCCATACATTTACTATGAATGCCTCTACGCTCCGTCCCTCCTCCATACATTTACTATGAATGCCTCTACGTTCTCTCCCTACTCCATACATTTACTATGAATGCCTCTACGTTCTTTCCCTACTCCATACATTTACTATGAATGCCTCTACGTTCTTTCCCTACTCCATACATTTACTATGAATGCCTCTACGTTCTCTCCCTACTCCATACATTTACTATGAATGCCTCTACGTTCTTTCCCTACTCCATACATTTACTATGAATGCCTCTACGCTCCGTCCCTCCTCCATACATTTACTATGAATTCCTCTACGTTCTCTCCCTACTCCATACATTTACTATGAATTCCTCTACGTTCTTTCCCTACTCCATACATTTACTATGAATGCCTCTACGCTCCGTCCCTCCTCCATACATTTACTATGAATGCCTCTACGTTCTTTCCCTACTCCATACATTTACTATGAATGCCTCTACGCTCCGTCCCTCCTCCATACATTTACTATGAATGCCTCTACGCTCCGTCCCTCCTCCATACATTTACTATGAATTCCTCTACGTTCTCTCCCTACTCCATACATTTACTATGAATGCCTCTACGTTCTTTCCCTACTCCATACATTTACTATGAATGCCTCTACGCTCCGTCCCTCCTCCATACATTTACTATGAATTCCTCTACGTTCTCTCCCTACTCCATACATTTACTATGAATGCCTCTACGTTCTTTCCCTACTCCATACATTTACTATGAATGCCTCTACGCTCCGTCCCTCCTCCATACATTTACTATGAATGCCTCTACGCTCCGTCCCTCCTCCATACATTTACTATGAATGCCTCTACGTTCTTTCCCTACTCCATACATTTACTATGAATGCCTCTACGCTCCGTCCCTCCTCCATACATTTACTATGAATGCCTCTACGCTCCGTCCCTCCTCCATACATTTACTATGAATGCCTCTACGTTCTTTCCCTACTCCATACATTTACTATGAATGCCTCTACGCTCCGTCCCTCCTCCATACATTTACTATGAATGCCTCTACGCTCCGTCCCTCCTCCATACATTTACTATGAATGCCTCTACGTTCTTTCCCTACTCCATACATTTACTATGAATGCCTCTACGCTCCGTCCCTCCTCCATACATTTACTATGAATGCCTCTACGTTCTTTCCCTACTCCATACATTTACTATGAATGCCTCTACGCTCCGTCCCTCCTCCATACATTTACTATGAATTCCTCTACGTTCTCTCCCTACTCCATACATTTACTATGAATGCCTCTACGTTCTTTCCCTACTCCATACATTTACTATGAATGCCTCTACGCTCCGTCCCTCCTCCATACATTTACTATGAATTCCTCTACGTTCTCTCCCTACTCCATACATTTACTATGAATGCCTCTACGTTCTTTCCCTACTCCATACATTTACTATGAATGCCTCTACGCTCCGTCCCTCCTCCATACATTTACTATGAATGCCTCTACGCTCCGTCCCTCCTCCATACATTTACTATGAATTCCTCTACGTTCTCTCCCTACTCCATACATTTACTATGAATTCCTCTACGTTCTCTCCCTACTCCATACATTTACTATGAATGCCTCTACGTTCTTTCCCTACTCCATACATTTACTATGAATGCCTCTACGCTCCGTCCCTCCTCCATACATTTACTATGAATGCCTCTACGCTCCGTCCCTCCTCCATACATTTACTATGAATGCCTCTACGCTCCGTCCCTCCTCCATACATTTACTATGAATGCCTCTACGTTCTTTCCCTACTCCATACATTTACTATGAATGCCTCTACGTTCTTTCCCTACTCCATACATTTACTATGAATGCCTCTACGTTCTCTCCCTACTCCATACATTTACTATGAATGCCTCTACGTTCTTTCCCTACTCCATACATTTACTATGAATGCCTCTACGTTCTTTCCCTACTCCATACATTTACTATGAATGCCTCTACGCTCCGTCCCTCCTCCATACATTTACTATGAATGCCTCTACGTTCTCTCCCTACTCCATACATTTACTATGAATGCCTCTACGTTCTTTCCCTACTCCATACATTTACTATGAATGCCTCTACGTTCTTTCCCTCCTCCATACATTTACTATGAATGCCTCTACGTTCTTTCCCTACTCCATACATTTACTATGAATGCCTCTACGTTCTTTCCCTACTCCATACATTTACTATGAATGCCTCTACGTTCTTTCCCTACTCCATACATTTACTATGAATGCCTCTACGTTCTTTCCCTACTCATTTACTATGAATGCCTCTACGTTCTTTCCCTACTCCATACATTTACTATGAATGCCTCTACGTTCTTTCCCTACTCCATACATTTACTATGAATGCTTCTACGATCTTTCCCTACTCCATACATTTACTATGAATGCCTCTACGTTCTTTCCTCCATACATTTACTATGAATGCCTCTACGTTCTTTCCCTACTCCATACATTTACTATGAATGCCTCTACGTTCTTTCCCTCCTCCATACATTTACTATGAATGCCTCTACGTTCTTTCCCTACTCCATACATTTACTATGAATGCCTCTACGTTCTTTCCCTACTCATTTACTATGAATGCCTCTACGTTCTTTCCCTACTCCATACATTTACTATGAATGCCTCTACGTTCTTTCCCTACTCCATACATTTACTATGAATGCCTCTACGTTCTTTCCCTCCTCCATACATTTACTATGAATGCCTCTACGTTCTTTCCCTACTCCATACATTTACTATGAATGCCTCTACGTTCTTTCCCTACTCCATACATTTACTATGAATGCCTCTACGTTCTCTCCCTACTCCATACATTTACTATGAATGCCTCTACGTTCTTTCCCTACTCCATACATTTACTATGAATGCCTCTACGCTCCGTCCCTCCTCCATACATTTACTATGAATGCCTCTACGTTCTTTCCCTACTCCATACATTTACTATGAATGCCTCTACGTTCTTTCCTCCATACATTTACTATGAATGCCTCTACGTTCTTTCCCTACTCCATACATTTACTATGAATGCCTCTACGTTCTTCTTTCCCTCCTCCATACATTTACTATGAATGCCTCTACGTTCTTTCCCTACTCCATACATTTACTATGAATGCCTCTACGTTCTTTCCCTACTCCATACATTTACTATGAATGCCTCTACGATCTTCTTTCCCTCCTCCATACATTTACTATGAATGCCTCTACGATCTTTCCCTCCTCCATACATTTACTATGAATGCCTCTACGTTCTTTCCCTACTCCATACATTTACTATGAATGCCTCTACGTTCTTTCCCTACTCCATACATTTACTATGAATGCCTCTACGTTCTTTCCCTACTCCATACATTTACTATGAATGCCTCTACGATCTTTCCCTCCTCCATACATTTACTATGAATGCCTCTACGCTCCGTCCCTCCTCCATACATTTACTATGAATGCCTCTACGATCTTTCCCTCCTCCATACATTTACTATGAATGCCTCTACGTTCTTTCCCTACTCCATACATTTACTATGAATGCCTCTACGTTCTTTCCCTACTCCATACATTTACTATGAATGCCTCTACGTTCATTCCCTCCTCCATACATTTACTATGAATGCCTCTACGTTCTCTCCCTACTCCATACATTTACTATGAATGCCTCTACGTTCTTTCCCTACTCCATACATTTACTATGAATGCCTCTACGTTCTTTCCTCCATACATTTACTATGAATGCCTCTACGTTCTTTCCCTACTCCATACATTTACTATGAATGCCTCTACGTTCTTCTTTCCCTCCTCCATACATTTACTATGAATGCCTCTACGTTCTTTCCCTACTCCATACATTTACTATGAATGCCTCTACGATCTTTCCCTACTCCATACATTTACTATGAATGCCTCTACGATCTTCATTCCCTCCTACATACATTTACTATGAATGCCTCTACGTTCTTCTTTCCCTACTCCATACATTTACTATGAATGCCTCTACGATCTTTCCCTACTCCATACATTTACTATGAATGCCTCTACGATCTTCATTCCCTCCTACATACATTTACTATGAATGCCTCTACGTTCTTCTTTCCCTCCTCCATACATTTACTATGAATGCCTCTACGTTCTTTCCCTACTTCATACATTTACTATGAATGCCTCTACGTTCTTCATTCCCTCCTCCATACATTTACTATGAATGCCTCTACGTTCTTTCCCTACTTCATACATTTACTATGAATGCCTCTACGTTCTTCATTCCCTCCTCCATACATTTACTATGAATGCCTCTACGATCTTCATTCCCTCCTTCATACATTTACTATGAATGCCTCTACGTTCTTCTTTCCCTCCTCCATACATTTACTATGAATGCCTCTACGTTCTTCATTCCCTCCTCCATACATTTACTATGAATGCCTCTACGATCTTCATTCCCTCCTACATACATTTACTATGAATGCCTCTACGTTCTTCATTCCCTCCTTCATACATTTACTATGAATGCCTCTACGTTCTTCTTTCCCTCCTCCATACATTTACTATGAATGCCTCTACGTTCTTTCCCTACTTCATACATTTACTATGAATGCCTCTACGTTCTTCATTCCCTCCTCCATACATTTACTATGAATGCCTCTACGATCTTCATTCCCTCCTTCATACATTTACTATGAATGCCTCTACGTTCTTCTTTCCCTCCTCCATACATTTACTATGAATGCCTCTACGTTCTTCATTCCCTCCTCCATACATTTACTATGAATGCCTCTACGATCTTCATTCCCTCCTACATACATTTACTATGAATGCCTCTACGTTCTTCATTCCCTCCTTCATACATTTACTATGAATGCCTCTACGTTCTTCTTTCCCTACTCCATACATTTACTATGAATGCCTCTACGTTCTTCTTTCCCTCCTACATACATTTACTATGAATGCCTCTACGTTCTTCATTCCCTCCTTCATACATTTACTATGAATGCCTCTACGTTCTTCTTTCCCTACTCCATACATTTACTATGAATGCCTCTACGTTCTTCTTTCCCTCCTCCATACATTTACTATGAATGCCTCTACGTTCTTCTTTCCCTCCTCCATACATTTACTATGAATGCCTCTACGATCTTCATTCCCTCCTACATACATTTACTATGAATGCCTCTACGTTCTTCTTTCCCTCCTCCATACATTTACTATGAATGCCTCTACGATCTTTCCCTACTCCATACATTTACTATGAATGCCTCTACGATCTTCATTCCCTCCTACATACATTTACTATGAATGCCTCTACGTTCTTCTTTCCCTCCTCCATACATTTACTATGAATGCCTCTACGTTCTTTCCCTACTTCATACATTTACTATGAATGCCTCTACGATCTTTCCCTACTCCATACATTTACTATGAATGCCTCTACGTTCTTCTTTCCCTCCTACATACATTTACTATGAATGCCTCTACGTTCTTCTTTCCCTACTCCATACATTTACTATGAATGCCTCTACGTTCTTCTTTCCCTCCTACATACATTTACTATGAATGCCTCTACGTTCTTCATTCCCTCCTTCATACATTTACTATGAATGCCTCTACGTTCTTCTTTCCCTACTCCATACATTTACTATGAATGCCTCTACGTTCTTCTTTCCCTCCTCCATACATTTACTATGAATGCCTCTACGATCTTTCCCTACTCCATACATTTACTATGAATGCCTCTACGATCTTCATTCCCTCCTACATACATTTACTATGAATGCCTCTACGTTCTTCTTTCCCTCCTCCATACATTTACTATGAATGCCTCTACGTTCTTCTTTCCCTACTCCATACATTTACTATGAATGCCTCTACGTTCTTCATTCCCTCCTCCATACATTTACTATGAATGCCTCTACGATCTTCATTCCCTCCTTCATACATTTACTATGAATGCCTCTACGTTCTTCTTTCCCTCCTCCATACATTTACTATGAATGCCTCTACGTTCTTCATTCCCTCCTCCATACATTTACTATGAATGCCTCTACGATCTTCATTCCCTCCTACATACATTTACTATGAATGCCTCTACGTTCTTTCCCTACTCCATACATTTACTATGAATGCCTCTACGTTCTTCTTTCCCTACTCCATACATTTACTATGAATGCCTCTACGTTCTTCATTCCCTCCTCCATACATTTACTATGAATGCCTCTACGATCTTCATTCCCTCCTACATACATTTACTATGAATGCCTCTACGTTCTTCATTCCCTCCTTCATACATTTACTATGAATGCCTCTACGTTCTTCTTTCCCTACTCCATACATTTACTATGAATGCCTCTACGTTCTTCTTTCCCTCCTCCATACATTTACTATGAATGCCTCTACGTTCTTCTTTCCCTACTCCATACATTTACTATGAATGCCTCTACGTTCTTCATTCCCTCCTCCATACATTTACTATGAATGCCTCTACGTTCTTCATTCCCTCCTCCATACATTTACTATGAATGCCTCTACGATCTTCATTCCCTACTCCATACATTTACTATGAATGCCTCTACGTTCTTTCCCTACTCATTTACTATGAATGCCTCTACGTTCTTCATTCCCTACTCCATACATTTACTATGAATGCCTCTACGTTCTTTCCCTACTCATTTACTATGAATGCCTCTACGTTCTCTCCCTCCTCCATACATTTACTATGAATGCCTCTACGTTCTTTCCCTACTCCATACATTTACTATGAATACCTCTACGTTCTTTCCCTACTCCATACATTTACTATGAATGCCTCTACGTTCTTTCCCTCCTCCATACATTTACTATGAATGCCTCTACGATCTTTCCCTCCTCCATACATTTACTATGAATGCCTCTACGTTCTTCATTCCCTCCTCCATACATTTACTATGAATGCCTCTACGTTCTTTCCCTCCTCCATACATTTACTATGAATGCCTCTACGTTCCTTCCTTCATACATTTACTATGAATGCCTCTACGTTCTTCTTTCCCTACTCCATACATTTACTATGAATGCCTCTACGTTCTTCATTCCCTCCTCCATACATTTACTATGAATGCCTCTACGTTCTTCTTTCCCTCCTTCATACATTTACTATGAATGCCTCTACGTTCTTCTTTCCCTACTCCATACATTTTCTATGAATTCCTCTACGTTCTTTCCTTACTCCATACATTTACTATGAATGCCTCTACGTTCTTTCCCTCCTCCATACATTTACTATGAATGCCTCTACGATCTTTCCCTCCTCCATACATTTACTATGAATGCCTCTACGTTCTTCATTCCCTCCTCCATACATTTACTATGAATGCCTCTACGTTCTTTCCCTCCTCCATACATTTACTATGAATGCCTCTACGTTCTTTCCCTCCTCCATACATTTACTATGAATGCCTCTACGATCTTTCCCTACTCCATACATTTACTATGAATGCCTCTACGTTCTTCATTCCCTCCTCCATACATTTACTATGAATGCCTCTACGATCTTCATTCCCTCCTCCATACATTTACTATGAATGCCTCTACGATCTTTCCCTACTCCATACATTTACTATGAATGCCTCTACGTTCTTTCCCTCCTCCATACATTTACTATGAATGCCTCTACGATCTTTCCCTACTCCATACATTTACTATGAATGCCTCTACGTTCTTCATTCCCTCCTCCATACATTTACTATGAATGCCTCTACGATCTTTCCCTACTCCATACATTTACTATGAATGCCTCTACGTTCTTTCCCTCCTCCATACATTTACTATGAATGCCTCTACGATCTTTCCCTACTCCATACATTTACTATGAATGCCTCTACGTTCTTCATTCCCTCCTCCATACATTTACTATGAATGCCTCTACGATCTTTCCCTCCTCCATACATTTACTATGAATGCCTCTACGTTCTTTCCCTACTCCATACATTTACTATGAATGCCTCTACGTTCTTCATTCCCTCCTCCATACATTTACTATGAATGCCTCTACGATCTTTCCCTCCTCCATACATTTACTATGAATGCCTCTACGTTCTTCATTCCCTCCTCCATACATTTACTATGAATGCCTCTACGTTCTTTCCCTCCTCCATACATTTACTATGAATGCCTCTACGATCTTTCCCTACTCCATACATTTACTATGAATGCCTCTACGTTCTTCATTCCCTCCTCCATACATTTACTATGAATGCCTCTACGATCTTTCCCTCCTCCATACATTTACTATGAATGCCTCTACGTTCTTCATTCCCTCCTCCATACATTTACTATGAATGCATCTACGATCTTTCCCTCCTCCATACATTTACTATGAATGCCTCTACGATCTTTCCCTCCTCCATACATTTACTATGAATGCCTCTACGTTCTTTCCCTACTCCATACATTTACTATGAATGCCTCTACGTTCTTTCCCTCCTCCATACATTTACTATGAATGCCTCTACGATCTTTCCCTCCTCCATACATTTACTATGAATGCCTCTACGTTCTTTCCCTACTCCATACATTTACTATGAATGCCTCTACGTTCTTTCCCTACTCCATACATTTACTATGAATGCCTCTACGTTCTTTCCCTCCTCCATACATTTACTATGAATGCCTCTACGATCTTTCCCTCCTCCATACATTTACTATGAATGCCTCTACGTTCTTTCCCTACTCCATACATTTACTATGAATGCCTCTACGATCTTTCCCTACTCCATACATTTACTATGAATGCCTCTACGTTCTCTCCCTCCTCATTTACTATGAATGCCTCTACGTTCTTTCCCTACTCCATACATTTACTATGAATGCCTCTATGTTCCTTCCCTCCTCCATACATTTACTATGAATGCCTCTACGTTCTTTCCCTACTCCATACATTTACTATGAATGCCTCTACGTTCTTTCCCTACTCCATACATTTACTATGAATGCCTCTACGATCTTTCCCTACTCCATACATTTACTATGAATGCCTCTACGTTCTTTCCCTCCTCCATACATTTACTATGAATGCCTCTACGTTCTTTCCCTCCTCATTTACTATGAATGCCTCTACGTTCTTTCCCTACTCCATACATTTACTATGAATGCCTCTACGTTCTTTCCCTACTCCATACATTTACTATGAATGCCTCTACGTTCTTTCCCTACTCCATACATTTACTATGAATGCCTCTACGTTCTTTCCCTACTCCATACATTTACTATGAATGCCTCTACGTTCTTCTTTCCCTACTCCATACATTTACTATGAATGCCTCTACGTTCTTCATTCCCTCCTCCATACATTTACTATGAATGCCTCTACGATCTTTCCCTCCTCCATACATTTACTATGAATGCCTCTACGTTCTTTCCCTACTCCATACATTTACTATGAATGCCTCTACGTTCTTTCCCTACTCCATACATTTACTATGAATGCCTCTACGTTCTTCTTTCCCTACTCCATACATTTACTATGAATGCCTCTACGTTCTTCATTCCCTCCTCCATACATTTACTATGAATGCCTCTACGATCTTTCCCTACTCCATACATTTACTATGAATGCCTCTACGATCTTTCCCTCCTCCATACATTTACTATGAATGCCTCTACGTTCTTTCCCTACTCCATACATTTACTATGAATGCCTCTACGTTCTTTCCCTCCTCCATACATTTACTATGAATGCCTCTACGATCTTTCCCTACTCCATACATTTACTATGAATGCCTCTACGTTCTTCATTCCCTCCTCCATACATTTACTATGAATGCCTCTACGTTCTTTCCCTACTCCATACATTTACTATGAATGCCTCTACGTTCTCTTCCTACTCCATACATTTACTATGAATGCCTCTACGTTCTTCATTCCCTCCTCCATACATTTACTATGAATGCCTCTACGTTCTTCATTCCCTCCTCCATACATTTACTATGAATGCCTCTACGTTCTTCTTTCCCTACTCCATACATTTACTATGAATGCCTCTACGTTCTTTCCCTACTCCATACATTTACTATGAATGCCTCTACGATCTTTCCCTCCTCCATACATTTACTATGAATGCCTCTACGTTCTTTCCCTACTCCATACATTTACTATGAATGCCTCTACGTTCTTTCTCTACTCCATACATTTACTATGAATGCCTCTACGTTCTTCATTCCCTCCTCCATACATTTACTATGAATGCCTCTACGTTCTTCTTTCCCTACTCCATACATTTACTATGAATGCCTCTACGTTCTTTCTCTACTCCATACATTTACTATGAATGCCTCTACGTTCTTCATTCCCTCCTCCATACATTTACTATGAATGCCTCTACGTTCTCCCCCTACTCATTTACTATGAATGCCTCTACGTTCTTTCCCTCCTCCATACATTTACTATGAATGCCTCTACGTTCTTTCCCTCCTCCATACATTTACTATGAATGCCTCTACGTTCATTCCCTCCTCCATACATTTACTTTGAATGCCTCTACGTTCTCCCCCTACTCATTTACTATGAATGCCTCTACGTTCTTTCCCTCCTCCATACATTTACTATGAATGCCTCTACGTTCTTTCCCTACTCCATACATTTACTATGAATGCCTCTACGTTCTCCCCCTACTCATTTACTATGAATGCCTCTACGTTCTTTCCCTCCTCCATACATTTACTATGAATGCCTCTACGATCTTTCCCTCCTCCATACATTTACTATGAATGCCTCTACGTTCTTTCCCTCCTCCATACATTTACTATGAATGCCTCTACGTTCTTTCCCTACTCCATACATTTACTATGAATGCCTCTACGTTCTTTCCCTACTCCATACATTTACTATGAATGCCTCTACGTTCTTTCCCTCCTCCATACATTTACTATGAATGCCTCTACGTTCTTTCCCTACTCCATACATTTACTATGAATGCCTCTACGTTCTTTCCCTACTCCATACATTTACTATGAATGCCTCTACGCTCCGTCCCTCCTCCATACATTTACTATGAATGCCTCTACGTTCCGTCCCTCCTCCATACATTTACTATGAATGCCTCTACGCTCCGTCCCTCCTCCATACATTTACTATGAATGCCTCTACGCTCCGTCCCTCCTCCATACATTTACTATGAATGCCTCTACGCTCCGTCCCTCCTCCATACATTTACTATGAATGCCTCTACGCTCCGTCCCCCCTCCATACATTTACTATGAATGCCTCTACGTTCTTTCCCTACTCCATACATTTACTATGAATGCCTCTACGTTCTTTCCCTACTCCATACATTTACTATGAATGCCTCTACGTTCTTTCCCTACTCCATACATTTACTATGAATGCCTCTACGCTCCGTCCCTCCTCCATACATTTACTATGAATGCCTCTACGTTCCGTCCCTCCTCCATACATTTACTATGAATGCCTCTACGCTCCGTCCCTCCTCCATACATTTACTATGAATGCCTCTACGCTCCGTCCCTCCTCCATACATTTACTATGAATGCCTCTACGCTCCGTCCCTCCTCCATACATTTACTATGAATGCCTCTACGCTCCGTCCCTCCTCCATACATTTACTATGAATGCCTCTACGTTCTTTCCCTACTCCATACATTTACTATGAATGCCTCTACGTTCTTTCCCTACTCCATACATTTACTATGAATGCCTCTACGTTCTTTCCCTACTCCATACATTTACTATGAATGCCTCTACGTTCTTTCCCTACTCCATACATTTACTATGAATTCCTCTACGTTCTTTCCCTACTCCATACATTTACTATGAATGCCTCTACGTTCTTTCCCTACTCCATACATTTACTATGAATGCCTCTACGTTCTTTCCCTCCTCCATACATTTACTATGAATGCCTCTACGTTCTTTCCCTCCTCCATACATTTACTATGAATGCCTCTACGTTCTTTCCCTACTCCATACATTTACTATGAATGCCTCTACGTTCTTTCCCTCCTCCATACATTTACTATGAATGCCTCTACGTTCTTTCCCTACTCCATACATTTACTATGAATGCCTCTACGCTCCGTCCCTCCTCCATACATTTACTATGAATGCCTCTACGTTCTTTCCCTACTCCATACATTTACTATGAATGCCTCTACGTTCTCCCCCTACTCATTTACTATGAATGCCTCTACGTTCTCTCCCTCCTCCATACATTTACTATGAATGCCTCTACGTTCTCCCCCTACTCATTTACTATGAATGCCTCTACGTTCTTTCCCTACTCCATACATTTACTATGAATGCCTCTACGATCTTTCCCTACTCCATACATTTACTATGAATGCCTCTACGTTCTCTCCCTACTCCATACATTTACTATGAATGCCTCTACGATCTTTCCCTCCTCCATACATTTACTATGAATGCCTCTACGTTCTTTCCCTACTCCATACATTTACTATGAATGCCTCTACGTTCTCCCCCTACTCATTTACTATGAATGCCTCTACGTTCTCTCCCTCCTCCATACATTTACTATGAATGCCTCTACGATCTTTCCCTACTCCATACATTTACTATGAATGCCTCTACGTTCTCTCCCTACTCCATACATTTACTATGAATGCCTCTACGTTCTTTCCCTACTCCATACATTTACTATGAATGCCTCTACGTTCTCTCCCTACTCCATACATTTACTATGAATGCCTCTACGTTCTTTCCCTACTTCATACATTTACTATGAATGCCTCTACGTTCTCTCCCTCCTCCATACATTTACTATGAATGCCTCTACGTTCTCCCCCTACTCATTTACTATGAATGCCTCTACGTTCTTTCCCTACTCCATACATTTACTATGAATGCCTCTACGATCTTTCCCTACTCCATACATTTACTATGAATGCCTCTACGTTCTCTCCCTACTCCATACATTTACTATGAATGCCTCTACGTTCTTTCCCTACTCCATACATTTACTATGAATGCCTCTACGTTCTCTCCCTACTCCATACATTTACTATGAATGCCTCTACGTTCTTTCCCTACTCCATACATTTACTATGAATGCCTCTACGTTCTCTCCCTCCTCCATACATTTACTATGAATGCCTCTACGATCTTTCCCTCCTCCATACATTTACTATGAATGCCTCTACGTTCTTTCCCTACTCCATACATTTACTATGAATGCCTCTACGTTCTCTCCCTACTCCATACATTTACTATGAATGCCTCTACGTTCTTTCCCTACTCCATACATTTACTATGAATGCCTCTACGTTCTCTCCCTACTCCATACATTTACTATGAATGCCTCTACGTTCTTTCCCTACTCCATACATTTACTATGAATGCCTCTACGTTCTCTCCCTACTCCATACATTTACTATGAATGCCTCTACGTTCTTTCCCTACTCCATACATTTACTATGAATGCCTCTACGTTCTCTCCCTCCTCCATACATTTACTATGAATGCCTCTACGATCTTTCCCTCCTCCATACATTTACTATGAATGCCTCTACGTTCTTTCCCTACTCCATACATTTACTATGAATGCCTCTACGTTCTCTCCCTCCTCCATACATTTACTATGAATGCCTCTACGTTCTTTCCCTACTCCATACATTTACTATGAATGCCTCTACGTTCTCTCCCTCCTCCATACATTTACTATGAATGCCTCTACGATCTTTCCCTCCTCCATACATTTACTATGAATGCCTCTACGTTCTTTCCCTACTCCATACATTTACTATGAATGCCTCTACGATCTTTCCCTACTCCATACATTTACTATGAATGCCTCTACGTTCTCTCCCTACTCCATACATTTACTATGAATGCCTCTACGTTCTTTCCCTACTCCATACATTTACTATGAATGCCTCTACGTTCTCTCCCTACTCCATACATTTACTATGAATGCCTCTACGTTCTTTCCCTACTCCATACATTTACTATGAATGCCTCTACGTTCTCTCCCTCCTCCATACATTTACTATGAATGCCTCTACGATCTTTCCCTCCTCCATACATTTACTATGAATGCCTCTACGTTCTTTCCCTACTCCATACATTTACTATGAATGCCTCTACGATCTTTCCCTACTCCATACATTTACTATGAATGCCTCTACGTTCTTTCCCTACTCCATACATTTACTATGAATGCCTCTACGATCTTTCCCTACTCCATACATTTACTATGAATGCCTCTACGTTCTCTCCCTACTCCATACATTTACTATGAATGCCTCTACGTTCTTTCCCTACTCCATACATTTACTATGAATGCCTCTACGTTCTCTCCCTACTCCATACATTTACTATGAATGCCTCTACGTTCTTTCCCTACTCCATACATTTACTATGAATGCCTCTACGTTCTCTCCCTCCTCCATACATTTACTATGAATGCCTCTACGATCTTTCCCTCCTCCATACATTTACTATGAATGCCTCTACGTTCTTTCCCTCCATACATTTACTATGAATGCCTCTACGTTCTTTCCCTACTCCATACATTTACTATGAATGCCTCTACGATCTTTCCCTCCTCCATACATTTACTATGAATGCCTCTACGTTCTTTCCCTACTCCATACATTTACTATGAATGCCTCTACGATCTTTCCCTCCTCCATACATTTACTATGAATGCCTCTACGATCTTTCCCTCCTCCATACATTTACTATGAATGCCTCTACGTTCTCTCCCTCCTCCATACATTTACTATGAATGCCTCTACGATCTTTCCCTCCTCCATACATTTACTATGAATGCCTCTACGTTCTTTCCCTCCTCCATACATTTACTATGAATGCCTCTACGTTCTCCCCCTACTCATTTACTATGAATGCCTCTACGTTCTCTCCCTTCTCATTTACTATGAATGCCTCTACGTTCTTTCCCTCCTCCATACATTTACTATGAATGCCTCTACGATCTTTCCCTACTCCATACATTTACTATGAATGCCTCTACGATCTTTCCCTCCTCCATACATTTACTATGAATGCCTCTACGATCTTTCCCTCCTTCATACATTTACTATGAATGCCTCTACGTTCTTTCCCTCCTCCATACATTTACTATGAATGCCTCTACGATCTTTCCCTCCTCCATACATTTACTATGAATGCCTCTACGATCTTTCCCTCCTCCATACATTTACTATGAATGCCTCTACGATCTTTCCCTCCTTCATACATTTACTATGAATGCCTCTACGTTCTTTCCCTCCTCCATACATTTACTATGAATGCCTCTACGATCTTTCCCTCCTCCATACATTTACTATGAATGCCTCTACGATCTTTCCCTCCTTCATACATTTACTATGAATGCCTCTACGTTCTTTCCCTCCTCCATACATTTACTATGAATGCCTCTACGTTCTCTCCCTTCTCATTTACTATGAATGCCTCTACGATCTTTCCCTCCTCCATACATTTACTATGAATGCCTCTACGATCTTTCCCTCCTCCATACATTTACTATGAATGCCTCTACGATCTTTCCCTCCTTCATACATTTACTATGAATGCCTCTACGTTCTTTCCCTCCTCCATACATTTACTATGAATGCCTCTACGTTCATTCCCTCCTCCATACATTTACTATGAATGCCTCTACGATCTTTCCCTACTCCATACATTTACTATGAATGCCTCTACGTTCATTCCCTCCTCCATACATTTACTATGAATGCCTCTACGTTCTTTCCCTACTCCATACATTTACTATGAATGCCTCTACGTTCTCCCCCTACTCATTTACTATGAATGCCTCTACGTTCTCTCCCTTCTCATTTACTATGAATGCCTCTACGATCTTTCCCTCCTCCATACATTTACTATGAATGCCTCTACGATCTTTCCCTCCTCCATACATTTACTATGAATGCCTCTACGTTCTCCCCCTACTCATTTACTATGAATGCCTCTACGTTCTCTCCCTTCTCATTTACTATGAATGCCTCTACGATCTTTCCCTCCTCCATACATTTACTATGAATGCCTCTACGTTCTTTCCCTACTCCATACATTTACTATGAATGCCTCTACGTTCTTTCCCTACTCCATACATTTACTATGAATGCCTCTACGTTCTTTCCCTCCTCCATACATTTACTATGAATGCCTCTACGTTCTCTCCCTTCTCATTTACTATGAATGCCTCTACGATCTTTCCCTCCTCCATACATTTACTATGAATGCCTCTACGTTCTTTCCCTCCTCCATACATTTACTATGAATGCCTCTACGTTCTCTCCCTTCTCATTTACTATGAATGCCTCTACGATCTTTCCCTCCTCCATACATTTACTATGAATGCCTCTACGTTCTCTCCCTTCTCATTTACTATGAATGCCTCTACGTTCTCTCCCTTCTCATTTACTATGAATGCCTCTACGATCTTTCCCTCCTCCATACATTTACTATGAATGCCTCTACGATCTTTCCCTCCTCCATACATTTACTATGAATGCCTCTACGTTCTCTCCCTCCTCCATACATTTACTATGAATGCCTCTACGATCTTTCCCTCCTCCATACATTTACTATGAATGCCTCTACGATCTTTCCCTACTCCATACATTTACTATGAATGCCTCTACGTTCATTCCCTCCTCCATACATTTACTATGAATGCCTCTACGTTCTTTCCCTACTCCATACATTTACTATGAATGCCTCTACGTTCTTTCCCTACTCCATACATTTACTATGAATGCCTCTACGTTCATTCCCTCCTCCATACATTTACTATGAATGCCTCTACATTCTTTCCCTACTCCATACATTTACTATGAATGCCTCTACGTTCATTCCCTCCTCCATACATTTACTATGAATGCCTCTACGTTCTTTCCCTACTCCATACATTTACTATGAATGCCTCTACGTTCTTTCCCTCCTCATTTACTATGAATGCCTCTACGTTCTTTCCCTCCTCATTTACTATGAATGCCTCTACGTTCTTTCCCTACTCCATACATTTACTATGAATGCCTCTACGTTCTTTCCCTCCTCCATACATTTACTATGAATGCCTCTACGTTCTTTCCCTCCTCATTTACTATGAATGCCTCTACGTTCTTTCCCTACTCCATACATTTACTATGAATGCCTCTACGTTCTTTCCCTCCTCCATACATTTACTATGAATGCCTCTACGTTCTCTCCCTACTCATTTACTATGAATGCCTCTACGTTCTCCCCCTACTCATTTACTATGAATGCCTCTACGTTCTCCCCCTACTCATTTACTATGAATGCCTCTACGTTCTTTCCCTACTCATTTACTATGAATGCCTCTACGTTCATTCCTACATACATTTACTATGAATGCCTCTACGTTCTTCATTCCCTCCTCCATACATTTACTATGAATGCCTCTACGATCATTCCTACATACATTTACTATGAATGCCTCTACGTTCTTCATTCCCTCCTCCATACATTTACTATGAATGCCTCTACGATCTTTCCCTACTCCATACATTTACTATGAATGCCTCTACGTTCATTCCCTCCTCCATACATTTACTATGAATGCCTCTACGTTCTTTCCCTACTCCATACATTTACTATGAATGCCTCTACGTTCATTCCCTCCATACATTTACTATGAATGCCTCTACGATCTTTCCCTACTCCATACATTTACTATGAATGCCTCTACGTTCTTTCCCTACTCCATACATTTACTATGAATGCCTCTACGTTCTTTCCCTACTCCATACATTTACTATGAATGCCTCTACGTTCTTTCCCTCCTCATTTACTATGAATGCCTCTACGTTCTTTCCCTCCTCATTTACTATGAATGCCTCTACGTTCTTTCCCTACTCCATACATTTACTATGAATGCCTCTACGTTCTTTCCTACTCCATACATTTACTATGAATGCCTCTACGTTCTTTCCCTCCTCCATACATTTACTATGAATGCCTCTACGTTCTCTCCCTACTCCACTACATTTACTATGAATGCCTCTACGTTCTTTCCCTACTCATTTACTATGAATGCCTCTACGTTCTCTCCCTCTCTCATTTACTATGAATGCCTCTACGTTCTTTCCCTACTCCATACATTTACTATGAATGCCTCTACGTTCTTTCCCTCTCATACATTTACTATGAATGCCTCTACGTTCTTTCCCTCCATACATTTACTATGAATGCCTCTACGTTCTTTCCCTACTCCATACATTTACTATGAATGCCTCTACGTTCTTTCCCTACTCCATACATTTACTATGAATGCCTCTACGTTCTTTCCCTCCTCCATACATTTACTATGAATGCCTCTACGTTCTCTCCCTACTCCATCATTTACTATGAATGCCTCTACGTTCTTTCCCTACTCATTTACTATGAATGCCTCTACGTTCTCTCCCTTCCTCATTTACTATGAATGCCTCTACGTTCTTTCCCTACTCCATACATTTACTATGAATGCCTCTACGTTCTTTCCCTACTCCATACATTTACTATGAATGCCTCTACGTTCTTTCCCTACTCCATACATTTACTATGAATGCCTCTACGTTCTCTCCCTTCCTCATTTACTATGAATGCCTCTACGTTCTCTCCCTCCTCATTTACTATGAATGCCTCTACGTTCTTTCCCTACTCATTTACTATGAATGCCTCTACGTTCTCTCCCTCTCTCATTTACTATGAATGCCTCTACGTTCTCTCCCTCCTCATTTACTATGAATGCCTCTACGTTCTTTCCCTACTCCATACATTTACTATGAATGCCTCTACGTTCTTTCCCTACTCCATACATTTACTATGAATGCCTCTACGTTCTTTCCCTACTCATTTACTATGAATGCCTCTACGTTCTCTCCCTTCTCATTTACTATGAATGCCTCTACGTTCTCTCCCTCCTCATTTACTATGAATGCCTCTACGTTCTTTCCCTACTCATTTACTATGAATGCCTCTACGTTCTCTCCCTTCTCATTTACTATGAATGCCTCTACGTTCTCTCCCTCCTCATTTACTATGAATGCCTCTACGTTCTTTCCCTACTCCATACATTTACTATGAATGCCTCTACGTTCTTTCCCTACTCATTTACTATGAATGCCTCTACGTTCTTTCCCTACTCATTTACTATGAATGCCTCTACGTTCTTTCCCTACTCATTTACTATGAATGCCTCTACGTTCTCTCCCTTCTCATTTACTATGAATGCCTCTACGTTCTTTCCCTCCTCATTTACTATGAATGCCTCTACGTTCTCCCCCTACTCATTTACTATGAATGCCTCTACGTTCTCTCCCTTCTCATTTACTATGAATGCCTCTACGTTCTCTCCCTCCTCATTTACTATGAATGCCTCTACGTTCTTTCCCTACTCATTTACTATGAATGCCTCTACGTTCTCTCCCTTCTCATTTACTATGAATGCCTCTACGTTCTCTCCCTCCTCATTTACTATGAATGCCTCTACGTTCTTTCCCTACTCCATACATTTACTATGAATGCCTCTACGTTCTTTCCCTACTCCATACATTTACTATGAATGCCTCTACGTTCTTTCCCTCCTCCATACATTTACTATGAATGCCTCTACGTTCTTTCCCTACTCCATACATTTACTATGAATGCCTCTACGTTCTTTCCCTACTCATTTACTATGAATGCCTCTACGTTCTTTCCCTACTCATTTACTATGAATGCCTCTACGTTCTCTCCCTTCTCATTTACTATGAATGCCTCTACGTTCTCTCCCTCCTCATTTACTATGAATGCCTCTACGTTCTTTCCCTACTCCATACATTTACTATGAATGCCTCTACGTTCTTTCCCTACTCATTTACTATGAATGCCTCTACGTTCTTTCCCTACTCATTTACTATGAATGCCTCTACGTTCTCTCCCTACTCATTTACTATGAATGCCTCTACGTTCTCTCCCTCCTCATTTACTATGAATGCCTCTACGTTCTTTCCCTACTCCATACATTTACTATGAATGCCTCTACGTTCTTTCCCTACTCATTTACTATGAATGCCTCTACGTTCTTTCCCTACTCATTTACTATGAATGCCTCTACGTTCTTTCCCTACTCATTTACTATGAATGCCTCTACGTTCTCTCCCTCCTCATTTACTATGAATGCCTCTACGTTCTTTCCCTACTCCATACATTTACTATGAATGCCTCTACGTTCTCTCCCTACTCATTTACTATGAATGCCTCTACGTTCTCTCCCTCCTCATTTACTATGAATGCCTCTACGTTCTTTCCCTACTCATTTACTATGAATGCCTCTACGTTCTTTCCCTACTCATTTACTATGAATGCCTCTACGTTCTCTCCCTTCTCATTTACTATGAATGCCTCTACGTTCTCTCCCTCCTCATTTACTATGAATGCCTCTACGTTCTTTCCCTACTCATTTACTATGAATGCCTCTACGTTCTCTCCCTTCTCATTTACTATGAATGCCTCTACGTTCTCTCCCTCCTCATTTACTATGAATGCCTCTACGTTCTTTCCCTACTCATTTACTATGAATGCCTCTACGTTCTTTCCCTACTCATTTACTATGAATGCCTCTACGTTCTTTCCCTACTCATTTACTATGAATGCCTCTACGTTCTCTCCCTCCTCATTTACTATGAATGCCTCTACGTTCTTTCCCTACTCATTTACTATGAATGCCTCTACGTTCTTTCCCTACTCATTTACTATGAATGCCTCTACGTTCTCTCCCTTCTCATTTACTATGAATGCCTCTACGTTCTCTCCCTCCTCCATCAATTACTATGAATGCCTCTACGTTCTTTCCCTACTCCATACATTTACTATGAATGCCTCTACGTTCTTTCCCTACTCATTTACTATGAATGCCTCTACGTTCTTTCCCTACTCATTTACTATGAATGCCTCTACGTTCTCTCCCTCCTCATTTACTATGAATGCCTCTACGTTCTCTCCCTTCTCATTTACTATGAATGCCTCTACGTTCTCTCCCTCCTCATTTACTATGAATGCCTCTACGTTCTTTCCCTACTCCATACATTTACTATGAATGCCTCTACGTTCTCTCCCTCCTCATTTACTATGAATGCCTCTACGTTCTCTCCCTACTCATTTACTATGAATGCCTCTACGTTCTCTCCCTCCTCATTTACTATGAATGCCTCTACGTTCTTTCCCTACTCCATACATTTACTATGAATGCCTCTACGTTCTCTCCCTCCTCATTTACTATGAATGCCTCTACGTTCTCTCCCTACTCATTTACTATGAATGCCTCTACGTTCTCTCCCTCCTCATTTACTATGAATGCCTCTACGTTCTTTCCCTACTCCATACATTTACTATGAATGCCTCTACGTTCTTCTTTCCCTCCTCCATACATTTACTATGAATGCCTCTACGTTCTCTCCCTTCTCATTTACTATGAATGCCTCTACGTTCTCTCCCTCCTCATTTACTATGAATGCCTCTACGTTCTTTCCCTACTCCATACATTTACTATGAATGCCTCTACGTCTTCTTTCCCTACTCCATACATTTACTATGAATGCCTCTACGTTCTTTCCCTACTCCATACATTTACTATGAATGCCTCTACGTTCTTTCCCTACTCCATACATTTACTATGAATGCCTCTACGTTCTTTCCCTACTCCATACATTTACTATGAATGCCTCTACGTTCTTTCCCTACTCCATACATTTACTATGAATGCCTCTACGTTCTTTCCCTACTCCATACATTTACTATGAATGCCTCTACGTTCTTTCCCTACTCCATACATTTACTATGAATGCCTCTACGTTCTTTCCCTACTCCATACATTTACTATGAATGCCTCTACGTTCTTTCCCTACTCCATACATTTACTATGAATGCCTCTACGTTCTTTCCCTACTCCATACATTTACTATGAATGCCTCTACGTTCTTTCCCTACTCATTTACTATGAATGCCTCTACGTTCTTTCCCTACTCATTTACTATGAATGCCTCTACGTTCTCTCCCTTCTCATTTACTATGAATGCCTCTACGTTCTCTCCCTCCTCATTTACTATGAATGCCTCTACGTTCTTTCCCTACTCCATACATTTACTATGAATGCCTCTACGTTCTTTCCCTACTCATTTACTATGAATGCCTCTACGTTCTTTCCCTACTCATTTACTATGAATGCCTCTACGTTCTCTCCCTTCTCATTTACTATGAATGCCTCTACGTTCTCTCCCTCCTCATTTACTATGAATGCCTCTACGTTCTTTCCCTACTCCATACATTTACTATGAATGCCTCTACGTTCTTTCCCTACTCATTTACTATGAATGCCTCTACGTTCTCTCCCTTCTCATTTACTATGAATGCCTCTACGTTCTCCCCCTACTCATTTACTATGAATGCCTCTACGTTCTCTCCCTCCTCATTTACTATGAATGCCTCTACGTTCTTTCCCTACTCCATACATTTACTATGAATGCCTCTACGTTCTTTCCCTACACATTTACTATGAATGCCTCTACGTTCTTTCCCTACTCATTTACTATGAATGCCTCTACGTTCTCTCCCTTCTCATTTACTATGAATGCCTCTACGTTCTTTCCCTACTCATTTACTATGAATGCCTCTACGTTCTTTCCCTACTCATTTACTATGAATGCCTCTACGTTCTTTCCCTACTCATTTACTATGAATGCCTCTACGTTCTTTCCCTACTCATTTACTATGAATGCCTCTACGTTCTCTCCCTTCTCATTTACTATGAATGCCTCTACGTTCTTTCCCTACTCATTTACTATGAATGCCTCTACGTTCTCTCCCTTCTCATTTACTATGAATGCCTCTACGTTCTCTCCCTCCTCATTTACTATGAATGCCTCTACGTTCTTTCCCTACTCCATACATTTACTATGAATGCCTCTACGTTCTTTCCCTACTCATTTACTATGAATGCCTCTACGTTCTCTCCCTTCTCATTTACTATGAATGCCTCTACGTTCTCCCCCTACTCATTTACTATGAATGCCTCTACGTTCTCTCCCTCCTCATTTACTATGAATGCCTCTACGATCTTTCCCTACTCCATACATTTACTATGAATGCCTCTACGTTCTTTCCCTACTCCATACATTTACTATGAATGCCTCTACGTTCTTTCCCTACTCCATACATTTACTATGAATGCCTCTACGCTCTTTCCCTACTCCATACATTTACTATGAATGCCTCTACGTTCTTTCCCTACTCCATACATTTACTATGAATGCCTCTACGTTCTCTCCCTCCTCATTTACTATGAATGCCTCTACGTTCTTTCCCTACTCCATACATTTACTATGAATGCCTCTACGTTCTTTCCCTACTCCATACATTTACTATGAATGCCTCTACGTTCTTTCCCTACTCATTTACTATGAATGCCTCTACGTTCTCCCCCTACTCATTTACTATGAATGCCTCTACGTTCTCTCCCTCCTCATTTACTATGAATGCCTCTACGTTCTTTCCCTACTCCATACATTTACTATGAATGCCTCTACGATCTTCTTTCCCTACTCCATACATTTACTATGAATGCCTCTACGTTCTTTCCCTACTCCATACATTTACTATGAATGCCTCTACGTTCTTTCCCTACTCCATACATTTACTATGAATGCCTCTACGTTCTTTCCCTACTCCATACATTTACTATGAATGCCTCTACGTTCTTTCCCTACTCATTTACTATGAATGCCTCTACGTTCTCTCCCTACTCATTTACTATGAATGCCTCTACGTTCTTTCCCTACTCCATACATTTACTATGAATGCCTCTACGTTCTTTCCCTACTCCATACATTTACTATGAATGCCTCTACGTTCTTTCCCTACTCATTTACTATGAATGCCTCTACGTTCTTTCCCTACTCCATACATTTACTATGAATGCCTCTACGTTCTTTCCCTCCTTCATACATTTACTATGAATGCCTCTACGTTCATTCCCTACTCCACTCATTTACTATGAATGCCTCTACGTTCTCCCCCTACTCATTTACTATGAATGCCTCTACGTTCTCTCCCTACTCATTTACTATGAATGCCTCTACGTTCATTCCTACATACATTTACTATGAATGCCTCTACGTTCTTTCCCTACTCATTTACTATGAATGCCTCTACGTTCATTCCCTACTCCACTCATTTACTATGAATGCCTCTACGTTCTCCCCCTACTCATTTACTATGAATGCCTCTACGTTCTCTCCCTACTCATTTACTATGAATGCCTCTACGTTCATTCCCTACTCCACTCATTTACTATGAATGCCTCTACGTTCTCCCCCTACTCATTTACTATGAATGCCTCTACGTTCTCTCCCTACTCATTTACTATGAATGCCTCTACGTTCATTCCTACATACATTTACTATGAATGCCTCTACGTTCTTTCCCTACTCATTTACTATGAATGCCTCTACGTTCATTCCCTACTCCACTCATTTACTATGAATGCCTCTACGTTCTCCCCCTACTCATTTACTATGAATGCCTCTACGTTCTCTCCCTACTCATTTACTATGAATGCCTCTACGTTCATTCCTACATACATTTACTATGAATGCCTCTACGTTCTCCCCCTACTCATTTACTATGAATGCCTCTACGTTCTCTCCCTACTCATTTACTATGAATGCCTCTACGTTCATTCCTACATACATTTACTATGAATGCCTCTACGTTCTCTCCCTTCTCATTTACTATGAATGCCTCTACGTTCATTCCTACATACATTTACTATGAATGCCTCTACGTTCTTTCCCTACTCATTTACTATGAATGCCTCTACGTTCTCTCCCTACTCATTTACTATGAATGCCTCTACGTTCTTTCCCTCCTCCATACATTTACTATGAATGCCTCTACGTTCTTTCCCTACTCCATACATTTACTATGAATGCCTCTACGATCTTCATTCCCTACTCCATACATTTACTATGAATGCCTCTACGTTCTCTCCCTACTCCATACATTTACTATGAATGCCTCTACGTTCTTTCCCTACTCCATACATTTACTATGAATGCCTCTACGTTCTCTCCCTACTCCATACATTTACTATGAATGCCTCTACGTTCTTTCCCTACTCCATACATTTACTATGAATGCCTCTACGATCTTCTTTCCCTACTCCATACATTTACTATGAATGCCTCTACGATCTTCTTTCCCTACTCCATACATTTACTATGAATGCCTCTACGTTCTTTCCCTACTCCATACATTTACTATGAATGCCTCTACGTTCTCTCCCTACTCCATACATTTACTATGAATGCCTCTACGTTCTTTCCCTACTCCATACATTTACTATGAATGCCTCTACGTTCTCTCCCTACTCCATACATTTACTATGAATGCCTCTACGTTCTTTCCCTACTCCATACATTTACTATGAATGCCTCTACGATCTTCTTTCCCTACTCCATACATTTACTATGAATGCCTCTACGTTCTTTCCCTACTCCATACATTTACTATGAATGCCTCTACGTTCTTTCCCTACTCCATACATTTACTATGAATGCCTCTACGTTCTTTCCCTACTCCATACATTTACTATGAATGCCTCTACGTTCTTTCCCTACTCCATACATTTACTATGAATGCCTCTACGTTCTTTCCCTACTCATTTACTATGAATGCCTCTACGTTCTTTCCCTACTCCATACATTTACTATGAATGCCTCTACGTTCTTTCCCTACTCCATACATTTACTATGAATGCCTCTACGTTCTTTCCCTACTCATTTACTATGAATGCCTCTACATTCTTTCCCTACTCCATACATTTACTATGAATGCCTCTACGTTCTTCTTTCCCTACTCCATACATTTACTATGAATGCCTCTACGTTCTTTCCCTACTCATTTACTATGAATGCCTCTACGTTCTTTCCCTACTCCATACATTTACTATGAATGCCTCTACGTTCTTTCCCTCCTTCATACATTTACTATGAATGCCTCTACGTTCTTTCCCTACTCCATACATTTACTATGAATGCCTCTACATTCTTTCCCTACTCCATACATTTACTATGAATGCCTCTACGTTCTTCTTTCCCTACTCCATACATTTACTATGAATGCCTCTACGTTCTTTCCCTACTCATTTACTATGAATGCCTCTACGTTCTTTCCCTACTCCATACATTTACTATGAATGCCTCTACGTTCTTTCCCTACTCCATACATTTACTATGAATGCCTCTACGTTCTTTCCCTACTCCATACATTTACTATGAATGCCTCTACGTTCTTTCCCTACTCCATACATTTACTATGAATGCCTCTACGTTCTTCTTTCCCTACTCCATACATTTACTATGAATGCCTCTACGTTCTTCTTTCCCTACTCCATACATTTACTATGAATGCCTCTACGTTCTTTCCCTACTCATTTACTATGAATGCCTCTACGTTCTTTCCCTACTCCATACATTTACTATGAATGCCTCTACGTTCTTTCCCTCCTTCATACATTTACTATGAATGCCTCTACGTTCTTTCCCTCCTTCATACATTTACTATGAATGCCTCTACGTTCTTTCCCTACTCCATACATTTACTATGAATGCCTCTACGTTCTTCTTTCCCTACTCCATACATTTACTATGAATGCCTCTACGTTCTTTCCCTACTCATTTACTATGAATGCCTCTACGTTCTTTCCCTACTCCATACATTTACTATGAATGCCTCTACGTTCTTTCCCTACTCCATACATTTACTATGAATGCCTCTACGTTCTTTCCCTACTCCATACATTTACTATGAATGCCTCTACGTTCTTTCCCTACTCATTTACTATGAATGCCTCTACGTTCTTTCCCTACTCCATACATTTACTATGAATGCCTCTACGTTCTTTCCCTACTCCATACATTTACTATGAATGCCTCTACGTTCTTTCCCTACTCATTTACTATGAATGCCTCTACGTTCTTTCCCTACTCCATACATTTACTATGAATGCCTCTACGTTCTTCTTTCCCTACTCCATACATTTACTATGAATGCCTCTACGTTCTTTCCCTACTCATTTACTATGAATGCCTCTACGTTCTTTCCCTACTCCATACATTTACTATGAATGCCTCTACGTTCTTTCCCTCCTTCATACATTTACTATGAATGCCTCTACGTTCTTTCCCTACTCCATACATTTACTATGAATGCCTCTACGATCTTCTTTCCCTACTCCATACATTTACTATGAATGCCTCTACGTTCTTTCCCTACTCCATACATTTACTATGAATGCCTCTACGTTCTCTCCCTACTCCATACATTTACTATGAATGCCTCTACGTTCTTTCCCTACTCCATACATTTACTATGAATGCCTCTACGTTCTCTCCCTACTCCATACATTTACTATGAATGCCTCTACGTTCTTTCCCTACTCCATACATTTACTATGAATGCCTCTACGATCTTCTTTCCCTACTCCATACATTTACTATGAATGCCTCTACGTTCTTTCCCTACTCCATACATTTACTATGAATGCCTCTACGTTCTTTCCCTACTCCATACATTTACTATGAATGCCTCTACGTTCTTTCCCTACTCCATACATTTACTATGAATGCCTCTACGTTCTTTCCCTACTCCATACATTTACTATGAATGCCTCTACGTTCTTTCCCTACTCATTTACTATGAATGCCTCTACGTTCTTTCCCTACTCCATACATTTACTATGAATGCCTCTACGTTCTTTCCCTACTCCATACATTTACTATGAATGCCTCTACGTTCTTTCCCTACTCATTTACTATGAATGCCTCTACGTTCTTTCCCTACTCCATACATTTACTATGAATGCCTCTACGTTCTTCTTTCCCTACTCCATACATTTACTATGAATGCCTCTACGTTCTTTCCCTACTCATTTACTATGAATGCCTCTACGTTCTTTCCCTACTCCATACATTTACTATGAATGCCTCTACGTTCTTTCCCTCCTTCATACATTTACTATGAATGCCTCTACGTTCTTTCCCTACTCCATACATTTACTATGAATGCCTCTACGTTCTTTCCCTACTCCATACATTTACTATGAATGCCTCTACGTTCTTTCCCTACTCATTTACTATGAATGCCTCTACGTTCTTTCCCTACTCCATACATTTACTATGAATGCCTCTACGTTCTTCTTTCCCTACTCCATACATTTACTATGAATGCCTCTACGTTCTTTCCCTACTCATTTACTATGAATGCCTCTACGTTCTTTCCCTACTCCATACATTTACTATGAATGCCTCTACGTTCTTTCCCTCCTTCATACATTTACTATGAATGCCTCTACGTTCTTTCCCTACTCCACTCATTTACTATGAATGCCTCTACGTTCTCCCCCTACTCATTTACTATGAATGCCTCTACGTTCTTTCCCTACTCCATACATTTACTATGAATGCCTCTACGATCTTCTTTCCCTACTCCATACATTTACTATGAATGCCTCTACGTTCTCTCCCTCCTCATTTACTATGAATGCCTCTACGTTCTTCATTCCCTACTCCATACATTTACTATGAATGCCTCTACGTTCTTTCCCTACTCCATACATTTACTATGAATGCCTCTACGTTCTCTCCCTCCTCATTTACTATGAATGCCTCTACGTTCTTCATTCCCTCCTACATACATTTACTATGAATGCCTCTACGTTCTTCATTCCCTCCTTCATACATTTACTATGAATGCCTCTACGTTCTCTCCCTACTCCATACATTTACTATGAATGCCTCTACGTTCTCCCCCTACTCCATACATTTACTATGAATGCCTCTACGTTCTCTCCCTACTCCATACATTTACTATGAATGCCTCTACGTTCTCCCCCTACTCCATACATTTACTATGAATGCCTCTACGTTCTCCCCCTACTCCATACATTTACTATGAATGCCTCTACGTTCTCTCCCTACTCCATACATTTACTATGAATGCCTCTACGTTCTCTCCCTACTCCATACATTTACTATGAATGCCTCTACGTTCTTTCCCTCCTCCATACATTTACTATGAATGCCTCTACGTTCTTTCCCTACTCCATACATTTACTATGAATGCCTCTACGTTCTTTCCCTCCTTCATACATTTACTATGAATGCCTCTACGTTCTTTCCCTACTCCATACATTTACTATGAATGCCTCTACATTCTCTCCCTCCTCATTTACTATGAATGCCTCTACGTTCTTTCCCTCCTCATTTACTATGAATGCCTCTACGTTCTCCCCCTACTCATTTACTATGAATGCCTCTACGTTCTTTCCCTACTCCATACATTTACTATGAATGCCTCTACGTTCTTTCCCTACTCCATACATTTACTATGAATGCCTCTACGTTCTCCCCCTACTCATTTACTATGAATGCCTCTACGTTCTTTCCCTCCTCCATACATTTACTATGAATGCCTCTACGTTCTTTCCCTACTCCATACATTTACTATGAATGCCTCTACGTTCTTTCCCTACTCCATACATTTACTATGAATGCCTCTACGTTCTTTCCCTACTCCATACATTTACTATGAATGCCTCTACGTTCTTTCCCTACTCCATACATTTACTATGAATGCCTCTACGATCTTTCCCTACTCCATACATTTACTATGAATGCCTCTACGTTCTTTCCCTACTCCATACATTTACTATGAATGCCTCTACGATCTTTCCCTACTCCATACATTTACTATGAATGCCTCTACGTTCTCTCCCTCCTCATTTACTATGAATGCCTCTACGTTCTTTCCCTACTCCATACATTTACTATGAATGCCTCTACGTTCTTTCCCTACTCCATACATTTACTATGAATGCCTCTACGTTCTTTCCCTACTCCACTCATTTACTATGAATGCCTCTACGTTCTCCCCCTCCTCATTTACTATGAATGCCTCTACGTTCTTTCCCTACTCCATACATTTACTATGAATGCCTCTACGTTCTTTCCCTACTCCATACATTTACTATGAATGCCTCTACGTTCTTTCCCTACTCCATACATTTACTATGAATGCCTCTACGTTCTTTCCCTACTCCATACATTTACTATGAATGCCTCTACGTTCTTTCCCTACTCATTTACTATGAATGCCTCTACGTTCTCTCCCTCCTCATTTACTATGAATGCCTCTACGTTCTTTCCCTACTCCATACATTTACTATGAATGCCTCTACGTTCTTTCCCTACTCCATACATTTACTATGAATGCCTCTACGTTCTTTCCCTACTCCATACATTTACTATGAATGCCTCTACGTTCTTTCCCTACTCCATACATTTACTATGAATGCCTCTACGTTCTTTCCCTACTCCATACATTTACTATGAATGCCTCTACGTTCTTTCCCTACTCCATACATTTACTATGAATGCCTCTACGTTCTTTCCCTACTCCATACATTTACTATGAATGCCTCTACGTTCTTTCCCTACTCCATACATTTACTATGAATGCCTCTACGTTCTTTCCCTACTCCATACATTTACTATGAATGCCTCTACGTTCTTTCCCTACTCCATACATTTACTATGAATGCCTCTACGTTCTTTCCCTACTCCATACATTTACTATGAATGCCTCTACGTTCTTTCCCTACTAATTTACTATGAATGCCTCTACGTTCTCTCCCTCCTCATTTACTATGAATGCCTCTACGTTCTTTCCCTACTCCATACATTTACTATGAATGCCTCTACGTTCTTTCCCTACTCCATACATTTACTATGAATGCCTCTACGTTCTTTCCCTACTCCATACATTTACTATGAATGCCTCTACGTTCTTTCCCTACTCCATACATTTACTATGAATGCCTCTACGTTCTTTCCCTACTCCATACATTTACTATGAATGCCTCTACGTTCTTTCCCTACTCCATACATTTACTATGAATGCCTCTACGTTCTTTCCCTACTCATTTACTATGAATGCCTCTACGTTCTCTCCCTCCTCATTTACTATGAATGCCTCTACGTTCTTTCCCTACTCCATACATTTACTATGAATGCCTCTACGTTCTTTCCCTACTCCATACATTTACTATGAATGCCTCTACGTTCTTTCCCTACTCATTTACTATGAATGCCTCTACGTTCTTTCCCTACTCCATACATTTACTATGAATGCCTCTACGTTCTTTCCCTACTCCATACATTTACTATGAATGCCTCTACGTTCTTTCCCTACTCCATACATTTACTATGAATGCCTCTACGTTCTTTCCCTCCTCCATACATTTACTATGAATGCCTCTACGTTCTTTCCCTACTCCATACATTTACTATGAATGCCTCTACGTTCTTTCCCTCCTCATTTACTATGAATGCCTCTACGTTCTTTCCCTACTCCATACATTTACTATGAATGCCTCTACGTTCTTTCCCTACTCCATACATTTACTATGAATGCCTCTACGTTCTTTCCCTACTCCATACATTTACTATGAATGCCTCTACGTTCTTTCCCTACTCCATACATTTACTATGAATGCCTCTACGTTCTTTCCCTACTCCATACATTTACTATGAATGCCTCTACGTTCTTTCCCTACTCCATACATTTACTATGAATGCCTCTACGTTCTCTCCCTCCTCATTTACTATGAATGCCTCTACGTTCTTTCCCTACTCCATACATTTACTATGAATGCCTCTACGTTCTTTCCCTACTCCATACATTTACTATGAATGCCTCTACGTTCTTTCCCTACTCCATACATTTACTATGAATGCCTCTACGTTCTTTCCCTACTCCATACATTTACTATGAATGCCTCTACGTTCTTTCCCTACTCCATACATTTACTATGAATGCCTCTACGTTCTTTCCCTCCTCCATACATTTACTATGAATGCCTCTACGTTCTCTCCCTCCTCATTTACTATGAATGCCTCTACGTTCTCTCCCTCCTCATTTACTATGAATGCCTCTACGTTCTTTCCCTACTCATTTACTATGAATGCCTCTACGTTCTCCCCCTACTCATTTACTATGAATGCCTCTACGTTCTCTCCCTCCTCATTTACTATGAATGCCTCTACGTTCTTTCCCTACTCCATACATTTACTATGAATGCCTCTACGTTCTTCTTTCCCTACTCCATACATTTACTATGAATGCCTCTACGTTCTTTCCCTACTCCATACATTTACTATGAATGCCTCTACGTTCTTCTTTCCCTACTCCATACATTTACTATGAATGCCTCTACGTTCTTTCCCTACTCCATACATTTACTATGAATGCCTCTACGTTCTTTCCCTACTCATTTACTATGAATGCCTCTACGTTCTTTCCCTACTCCATACATTTACTATGAATGCCTCTACGTTCTTTCCCTCCTCCATACATTTACTATGAATGCCTCTACGTTCTTTCCCTCCTCCATACATTTACTATGAATGCCTCTACGTTCTTTCCCTCCTCCATACATTTACTATGAATGCCTCTACGTTCTTTCCCTACTCCATACATTTACTATGAATGCCTCTACGTTCTTTCCCTCCTCCATACATTTACTATGAATGCCTCTACGTTCTTTCCCTCCTCCATACATTTACTATGAATGCCTCCACGTTCTTTCCCTACTCCATACATTTACTATGAATGCCTCTACGTTCTTTCCCTACTCCATACATTTACTATGAATGCCTCTACGTTCTTTCCCTCCTCCATACATTTACTATGAATGCCTCTACGTTCTTTCCCTACTCCATACATTTACTATGAATGCCTCTACGTTCTTTCCCTACTCCATACATTTACTATGAATGCCTCTACGTTCTTTCCCTACTCCATACATTTACTATGAATGCCTCTACGTTCTTTCCCTACTCCATACATTTACTATGAATGCCTCTACGATCTTTCCCTACTCCATACATTTACTATGAATGCCTCTACGTTCTTTCCCTACTCCATACATTTACTATGAATGCCTCTACGATCTTTCCCTACTCCATACATTTACTATGAATGCCTCTACGTTCTCTCCCTCCTCATTTACTATGAATGCCTCTACGTTCTTTCCCTACTCCATACATTTACTATGAATGCCTCTACGTTCTTTCCCTACTCCATACATTTACTATGAATGCCTCTACGATCTCTCCCTACTCCATACATTTACTATGAATGCCTCTACGTTCTCTCCCTCCTCATTTACTATGAATGCCTCTACGTTCTTTCCCTACTCCATACATTTACTATGAATGCCTCTACGTTCTTTCCCTACTCCATACATTTACTATGAATGCCTCTACGTTCTTTCCCTACTCATTTACTATGAATGCCTCTACGTTCTCCCCCTACTCATTTACTATGAATGCCTCTACGTTCTCCCCCTACTCATTTACTATGAATGCCTCTACGTTCTCTCCCTCCTCATTTACTATGAATGCCTCTACGTTCTTTCCCTACTCCATACATTTACTATGAATGCCTCTACGTTCTTTCCCTACTCCATACATTTACTATGAATGCCTCTACGTTCTTTCCCTACTCCATACATTTACTATGAATGCCTCTACGTTCTTTCCCTACTCCATACATTTACTATGAATGCCTCTACGTTCTCCCCCTACTCATTTACTATGAATGCCTCTACGTTCTCTCCCTCCTCATTTACTATGAATGCCTCTACGTTCTTTCCCTACTCCATACATTTACTATGAATGCCTCTACGTTCTTTCCCTCCTCCATACATTTACTATGAATGCCTCTACGTTCTCTCCCTACTCCATACATTTACTATGAATGCCTCTACGTTCTTTCCCTACTCCATACATTTACTATGAATGCCTCTACGCTCCGTCCCTCCTCCATACATTTACTATGAATGCCTCTACGTTCTTTCCCTACTCCATACATTTACTATGAATGCCTCTACGTTCTTTCCCTACTCATTTACTATGAATGCCTCTACGTTCTTTCCCTACTCATTTACTATGAATGCCTCTACGTTCTCCCCCTACTCATTTACTATGAATGCCTCTACGTTCTCTCCCTCCTCATTTACTATGAATGCCTCTACGTTCTTTCCCTACTCCATACATTTACTATGAATGCCTCTACGTTCTTTCCCTCCTCCATACATTTACTATGAATGCCTCTACGTTCTTTCCCTACTCATTTACTATGAATGCCTCTACGTTCTCCCCCTACTCATTTACTATGAATGCCTCTACGTTCTTTCCCTACTCCATACATTTACTATGAATGCCTCTACGTTCTCCCCCTACTCATTTACTATGAATGCCTCTACGTTCTTTCCCTACTCCATACATTTACTATGAATGCCTCTACGTTCTCCCCCTACTCATTTACTATGAATGCCTCTACGTTCTTTCCCTACTCCATACATTTACTATGAATGCCTCTACGTTCTCTCCCTACTCCACTCATTTACTATGAATGCCTCTACGTTCTTTCCCTCCTCGATACATTTACTATGAATGCCTCTACGCTCCGTCCCTCCTCCATACATTTACTATGAATGCCTCTACGTTCTTTCCCTACTCCATACATTTACTATGAATGCCTCTACGTTCTTTCCCTACTCATTTACTATGAATGCCTCTACGTTCTTTCCCTACTCATTTACTATGAATGCCTCTACGTTCTCCCCCTACTCATTTACTATGAATGCCTCTACGTTCTCTCCCTCCTCATTTACTATGAATGCCTCTACGTTCTTTCCCTACTCCATACATTTACTATGAATGCCTCTACGTTCTTTCCCTACTCATTTACTATGAATGCCTCTACGTTCTCTCCCTCCTCATTTACTATGAATGCCTCTACGTTCTTTCCCTACTCCATACATTTACTATGAATGCCTCTACGTTCTTTCCCTACTCCATACATTTACTATGAATGCCTCTACGTTCTTTCCCTACTCATTTACTATGAATGCCTCTACGTTCTTTCCCTACTCCATACATTTACTATGAATGCCTCTACGTTCTTTCCCTACTCCATACATTTACTATGAATGCCTCTACGTTCTTTCCCTACTCCATACATTTACTATGAATGCCTCTACGTTCTTTCCCTCCTCCATACATTTACTATGAATGCCTCTACGTTCTTTCCCTACTCCATACATTTACTATGAATGCCTCTACGTTCTTTCCCTCCTCATTTACTATGAATGCCTCTACGTTCTTTCCCTACTCCATACATTTACTATGAATGCCTCTACGTTCTTTCCCTACTCCATACATTTACTATGAATGCCTCTACGTTCTTTCCCTACTCCATACATTTACTATGAATGCCTCTACGTTCTTTCCCTACTCCATACATTTACTATGAATGCCTCTACGTTCTTTCCCTACTCCATACATTTACTATGAATGCCTCTACGTTCTTTCCCTACTCCATACATTTACTATGAATGCCTCTACGTTCTCTCCCTCCTCATTTACTATGAATGCCTCTACGTTCTTTCCCTACTCCATACATTTACTATGAATGCCTCTACGTTCTTTCCCTACTCCATACATTTACTATGAATGCCTCTACGTTCTTTCCCTACTCCATACATTTACTATGAATGCCTCTACGTTCTTTCCCTACTCCATACATTTACTATGAATGCCTCTACGTTCTTTCCCTACTCCATACATTTACTATGAATGCCTCTACGTTCTTTCCCTCCTCCATACATTTACTATGAATGCCTCTACGTTCTCTCCCTCCTCATTTACTATGAATGCCTCTACGTTCTCTCCCTCCTCATTTACTATGAATGCCTCTACGTTCTTTCCCTACTCATTTACTATGAATGCCTCTACGTTCTCCCCCTACTCATTTACTATGAATGCCTCTACGTTCTCTCCCTCCTCATTTACTATGAATGCCTCTACGTTCTTTCCCTACTCCATACATTTACTATGAATGCCTCTACGTTCTTCTTTCCCTACTCCATACATTTACTATGAATGCCTCTACGTTCTTTCCCTACTCCATACATTTACTATGAATGCCTCTACGTTCTTCTTTCCCTACTCCATACATTTACTATGAATGCCTCTACGTTCTTTCCCTACTCCATACATTTACTATGAATGCCTCTACGTTCTTTCCCTACTCATTTACTATGAATGCCTCTACGTTCTTTCCCTACTCCATACATTTACTATGAATGCCTCTACGTTCTTTCCCTCCTCCATACATTTACTATGAATGCCTCTACGTTCTTTCCCTCCTCCATACATTTACTATGAATGCCTCTACGTTCTTTCCCTCCTCCATACATTTACTATGAATGCCTCTACGTTCTTTCCCTACTCCATACATTTACTATGAATGCCTCTACGTTCTTTCCCTCCTCCATACATTTACTATGAATGCCTCTACGTTCTTTCCCTACTCCATACATTTACTATGAATGCCTCTACGTTCTTTCCCTACTCCATACATTTACTATGAATGCCTCTACGTTCTTTCCCTCCTCCATACATTTACTATGAATGCCTCTACGTTCTTTCCCTACTCCATACATTTACTATGAATGCCTCTACGTTCTTTCCCTACTCCATACATTTACTATGAATGCCTCTACGTTCTTTCCCTACTCCATACATTTACTATGAATGCCTCTACGTTCTTTCCCTACTCCATACATTTACTATGAATGCCTCTACGATCTTTCCCTACTCCATACATTTACTATGAATGCCTCTACGTTCTTTCCCTACTCCATACATTTACTATGAATGCCTCTACGATCTTTCCCTACTCCATACATTTACTATGAATGCCTCTACGTTCTCTCCCTCCTCATTTACTATGAATGCCTCTACGTTCTTTCCCTACTCCATACATTTACTATGAATGCCTCTACGTTCTTTCCCTACTCCATACATTTACTATGAATGCCTCTACGATCTCTCCCTACTCCATACATTTACTATGAATGCCTCTACGTTCTCTCCCTCCTCATTTACTATGAATGCCTCTACGTTCTTTCCCTACTCCATACATTTACTATGAATGCCTCTACGTTCTTTCCCTACTCCATACATTTACTATGAATGCCTCTACGTTCTTTCCCTACTCATTTACTATGAATGCCTCTACGTTCTCCCCCTACTCATTTACTATGAATGCCTCTACGTTCTCCCCCTACTCATTTACTATGAATGCCTCTACGTTCTCTCCCTCCTCATTTACTATGAATGCCTCTACGTTCTTTCCCTACTCCATACATTTACTATGAATGCCTCTACGTTCTTTCCCTACTCCATACATTTACTATGAATGCCTCTACGTTCTTTCCCTACTCCATACATTTACTATGAATGCCTCTACGTTCTTTCCCTACTCCATACATTTACTATGAATGCCTCTACGTTCTCCCCCTACTCATTTACTATGAATGCCTCTACGTTCTTTCCCTACTCATTTACTATGAATGCCTCTACGATCTCTCCCTCCTCATTTACTATGAATGCCTCTACGTTCTTTCCCTACTCCATACATTTACTATGAATGCCTCTACGTTCTTTCCCTCCTCCATACATTTACTATGAATGCCTCTACGTTCTCTCCCTACTCCATACATTTACTATGAATGCCTCTACGTTCTTTCCCTACTCCATACATTTACTATGAATGCCTCTACGTTCTCCCCCTACTCATTTACTATGAATGCCTCTACGTTCTTTCCCTACTCATTTACTATGAATGCCTCTACGATCTCTCCCTCCTCATTTACTATGAATGCCTCTACGTTCTTTCCCTACTCCATACATTTACTATGAATGCCTCTACGTTCTTTCCCTCCTCCATACATTTACTATGAATGCCTCTACGTTCTCTCCCTACTCCATACATTTACTATGAATGCCTCTACGTTCTTTCCCTACTCCATACATTTACTATGAATGCCTCTACGCTCCGTCCCTCCTCCATACATTTACTATGAATGCCTCTACGTTCTTTCCCTACTCCATACATTTACTATGAATGCCTCTACGTTCTTTCCCTACTCATTTACTATGAATGCCTCTACGTTCTTTCCCTACTCATTTACTATGAATGCCTCTACGTTCTCCCCCTACTCATTTACTATGAATGCCTCTACGTTCTCTCCCTCCTCATTTACTATGAATGCCTCTACGTTCTTTCCCTACTCCATACATTTACTATGAATGCCTCTACGTTCTTTCCCTCCTCCATACATTTACTATGAATGCCTCTACGTTCTTTCCCTACTCATTTACTATGAATGCCTCTACGTTCTCCCCCTACTCATTTACTATGAATGCCTCTACGTTCTTTCCCTACTCCATACATTTACTATGAATGCCTCTACGTTCTCCCCCTACTCATTTACTATGAATGCCTCTACGTTCTTTCCCTACTCCATACATTTACTATGAATGCCTCTACGTTCTCCCCCTACTCATTTACTATGAATGCCTCTACGTTCTTTCCCTACTCCATACATTTACTATGAATGCCTCTACGTTCTCTCCCTACTCCACTCATTTACTATGAATGCCTCTACGTTCTTTCCCTCCTCGATACATTTACTATGAATGCCTCTACGCTCCGTCCCTCCTCCATACATTTACTATGAATGCCTCTACGTTCTTTCCCTACTCCATACATTTACTATGAATGCCTCTACGTTCTTTCCCTACTCATTTACTATGAATGCCTCTACGTTCTTTCCCTACTCATTTACTATGAATGCCTCTACGTTCTCCCCCTACTCATTTACTATGAATGCCTCTACGTTCTCTCCCTCCTCATTTACTATGAATGCCTCTACGTTCTTTCCCTACTCCATACATTTACTATGAATGCCTCTACGTTCTTTCCCTCCTCCATACATTTACTATGAATGCCTCTACGTTCTTTCCCTACTCATTTACTATGAATGCCTCTACGTTCTCCCCCTACTCATTTACTATGAATGCCTCTACGTTCTTTCCCTACTCCATACATTTACTATGAATGCCTCTACGTTCGTTCCCTCCTCCATACATTTACTATGAATGCCTCTACGTTCTTTCCCTACTCATTTACTATGAATGCCTCTACGTTCTCCCCCTACTCATTTACTATGAATGCCTCTACGTTCTCTCCCTACCTCATTTACTATGAATGCCTCTACGTTCTCCCCCTACTCATTTACTATGAATGCCTCTACGTTCTTTCCCTACTCCATACATTACTATGAATGCCTCTACGTTCTTTCCCTACTCATTTACTATGAATGCCTCTACGTTCTCCCCCTACTCATTTACTATGAATGCCTCTACGTTCTCTCCCTCCTCATTTACTATGAATGCCTCTACGTTCTTTCCCTACTCCATACATTTACTATGAATGCCTCTACGTTCTTTCCCTCCTCCATACATTTACTATGAATGCCTCTACGTTCTTTCCCTACTCATTTACTATGAATGCCTCTACGTTCTCCCCCTACTCATTTACTATGAATGCCTCTACGTTCTCTCCCTCCTCATTTACTATGAATGCCTCTACGTTCTTTCCCTACTCCATACATTTACTATGAATGCCTCTACGTTCTTTCCCTCCTCCATACATTTACTATGAATGCCTCTACGTTCTTTCCCTACTCATTTACTATGAATGCCTCTACGTTCTCCCCCTCCTCATTTACTATGAATGCCTCTACGTTCTTTCCCTACTCCATACATTTACTATGAATGCCTCTACGTTCTCCCCCTACTCATTTACTATGAATGCCTCTACGTTCTCTCCCTCCTCATTTACTATGAATGCCTCTACGTTCTCCCCCTACTCATTTACTATGAATGCCTCTACGTTCTTTCCCTCCTCATTTACTATGAATGCCTCTACGTTCTTTCCCTACTCCATACATTTACTATGAATGCCTCTACGTTCCGTCCCTCCTCCATACATTTACTATGAATGCCTCTACGTTCTTTCCCTACTCCATACATTTACTATGAATGCCTCTACGTTCTTTCCCTACTCATTTACTATGAATGCCTCTACGTTCTTTCCCTACTCATTTACTATGAATGCCTCTACGTTCTCCCCCTACTCATTTACTATGAATGCCTCTACGTTCTCTCCCTCCTCATTTACTATGAATGCCTCTACGTTCTTTCCCTACTCCATACATTTACTATGAATGCCTCTACGTTCTTTCCCTACTCCATACATTTACTATGAATGCCTCTACGTTCTTTCCCTACTCATTTACTATGAATGCCTCTACGTTCTCCCCCTACTCATTTACTATGAATGCCTCTACGTTCTCTCCCTCCTCATTTACTATGAATGCCTCTACGTTCTTTCCCTACTCCATACATTTACTATGAATGCCTCTACGTTCTTTCCCTCCTCCATACATTTACTATGAATGCCTCTACGTTCTTTCCCTACTCATTTACTATGAATGCCTCTACGTTCTCCCCCTACTCATTTACTATGAATGCCTCTACGTTCTCTCCCTCCTCATTTACTATGAATGCCTCTACGTTCTTTCCCTACTCCATACATTTACTATGAATGCCTCTACGTTCTTTCCCTCCTCCATACATTTACTATGAATGCCTCTACGTTCTTTCCCTACTCCATACATTTACTATGAATGCCTCTACGTTCTTTCCCTACTCCATACATTTACTATGAATGCCTCTACGTTCTTTCCCTACTCCATACATTTACTATGAATGCCTCTACGTTCTTTCCCTACTCATTTACTATGAATGCCTCTACGTTCTTTCCCTACTCCATACATTTACTATGAATGCCTCTACGTTCTTTCCCTACTCCATACATTTACTATGAATGCCTCTACGTTCTTTCCCTCCTCCATACATTTACTATGAATGCCTCTACGTTCTTTCCCTACTCCATACATTTACTATGAATGCCTCTACGTTCTTTCCCTCCTCCATACATTTACTATGAATGCCTCTACGTTCTTTCCCTACTCCATACATTTACTATGAATGCCTCTACGTTCTTTCCCTACTCCATACATTTACTATGAATGCCTCTACGTTCTTTCCCTACTCCATACATTTACTATGAATGCCTCTACGTTCTCTCCCTACTCATTTACTATGAATGCCTCTACGTTCTTTCCCTACTCCATACATTTACTATGAATGCCTCTACGTTCTTTCCCTACTCCATACATTTACTATGAATGCCTCTACGTTCTTTCCCTACTCCATACATTTACTATGAATGCCTCTACGTTCTTTCCCTACTCATTTACTATGAATGCCTCTACGTTCTCCCCCTACTCATTTACTATGAATGCCTCTACGTTCTCTCCCTCCTCATTTACTATGAATGCCTCTACGTTCTTTCCCTACTCCATACATTTACTATGAATGCCTCTACGTTCTTTCCCTACTCCATACATTTACTATGAATGCCTCTACGTTCTTTCCCTACTCCATACATTTACTATGAATGCCTCTACGTTCTTTCCCTACTCCATACATTTACTATGAATGCCTCTACGTTCTTTCCCTACTCATTTACTATGAATGCCTCTACGTTCTTTCCCTACTCCATACATTTACTATGAATGCCTCTACGTTCTTTCCCTCCTCCATACATTTACTATGAATGCCTCTACGTTCTTTCCCTACTCCATACATTTACTATGAATGCCTCTACGTTCTTTCCCTCCTCCATACATTTACTATGAATGCCTCTACGTTCTTTCCCTACTCCATACATTTACTATGAATGCCTCTACGTTCTTTCCCTACTCCATACATTTACTATGAATGCCTCTACGTTCTTTCCCTACTCCATACATTTACTATGAATGCCTCTACGATCTTTCCCTACTCCATACATTTACTATGAATGCCTCTACGTTCTTTCCCTACTCATTTACTATGAATGCCTCTACGTTCTCTCCCTCCTCATTTACTATGAATGCCTCTACGTTCTCTCCCTACTCATTTACTATGAATGCCTCTACGTTCTCTCCCTCCTCCATACATTTACTATGAATGCCTCTACGTTCTTTCCCTACTCCATACATTTACTATGAATGCCTCTACGTTCTCTCCCTCCTCCATACATTTACTATGAATGCCTCTACGTTCTCTCCCTCCTCCATACATTTACTATGAATGCCTCTACGTTCTCTCCCTCCTCCATACATTTACTATGAATGCCTCTACGTTCTCCCCCTACTCATTTACTATGAATGCCTCTACGTTCTTTCCCTACTCCATACATTTACTATGAATGCCTCTACGTTCTTTCCCTACTCCATACATTTACTATGAATGCCTCTACGTTCTTTCCCTACTCATTTACTATGAATGCCTCTACGTTCTTTCCCTACTCCATACATTTACTATGAATGCCTCTACGTTCTTTCCCTCCTCCATACATTTACTATGAATGCCTCTACGTTCTTTCCCTCCTCCATACATTTACTATGAATGCCTCTACGTTCTTTCCCTCCTCCATACATTTACTATGAATGCCTCTACGTTCTTTCCCTACTCCATACATTTACTATGAATGCCTCTACGTTCTTTCCCTCCTCCATACATTTACTATGAATGCCTCTACGTTCTTTCCCTACTCCATACATTTACTATGAATGCCTCTACGTTCTTTCCCTACTCCATACATTTACTATGAATGCCTCTACGTTCTTTCCCTACTCCATACATTTACTATGAATGCCTCTACGTTCTTTCCCTACTCCATACATTTACTATGAATGCCTCTACGATCTTTCCCTACTCCATACATTTACTATGAATGCCTCTACGTTCTTTCCCTACTCCATACATTTACTATGAATGCCTCTACGATCTTTCCCTACTCCATACATTTACTATGAATGCCTCTACGTTCTCTCCCTCCTCATTTACTATGAATGCCTCTACGTTCTTTCCCTACTCCATACATTTACTATGAATGCCTCTACGTTCTTTCCCTACTCCATACATTTACTATGAATGCCTCTACGATCTCTCCCTACTCCATACATTTACTATGAATGCCTCTACGTTCTCTCCCTCCTCATTTACTATGAATGCCTCTACGTTCTTTCCCTACTCCATACATTTACTATGAATGCCTCTACGTTCTCTCCCTCCTCCATACATTTACTATGAATGCCTCTACGTTCTCTCCCTCCTCCATACATTTACTATGAATGCCTCTACGTTCTCTCCCTCCTCATTTACTATGAATGCCTCTACGTTCTTTCCCTACTCCATACATTTACTATGAATGCCTCTACGATCTTTCCCTACTCCATACATTTACTATGAATGCCTCTACGTTCTCTCCCTCCTCATTTACTATGAATGCCTCTACGTTCTTTCCCTACTCCATACATTTACTATGAATGCCTCTACGTTCTTTCCCTACTCCATACATTTACTATGAATGCCTCTACGATCTCTCCCTACTCCATACATTTACTATGAATGCCTCTACGTTCTCTCCCTCCTCATTTACTATGAATGCCTCTACGTTCTTTCCCTACTCCATACATTTACTATGAATGCCTCTACGTTCTCTCCCTCCTCCATACATTTACTATGAATGCCTCTACGATCTCTCCCTACTCCATACATTTACTATGAATGCCTCTACGTTCTCCCCCTACTCATTTACTATGAATGCCTCTACGTTCTTTCCCTCCTCCATACATTTACTATGAATGCCTCTACGTTCTCTCCCTACTCCATACATTTACTATGAATGCCTCTACGTTCTCTCCCTACTCCATACATTTACTATGAATGCCTCTACGTTCTCCCCCTACTCATTTACTATGAATGCCTCTACGTTCTTTCCCTCCTCCATACATTTACTATGAATGCCTCTACGTTCTCTCCCTACTCCATACATTTACTATGAATGCCTCTACGTTCTCTCCCTACTCCATACATTTACTATGAATGCCTCTACGTTCTCCCCCTACTCATTTACTATGAATGCCTCTACGTTCTTTCCCTCCTCCATACATTTACTATGAATGCCTCTACGTTCTCTCCCTACTCCATACATTTACTATGAATGCCTCTACGTTCTCCCCCTACTCATTTACTATGAATGCCTCTACGTTCTTTCCCTCCTCCATACATTTACTATGAATGCCTCTACGTTCTCTCCCTACTCCATACATTTACTATGAATGCCTCTACGTTCTCTCCCTCCTCATTTACTAAGAATGCCTCTACGTTCTCTCCCTACTCATTTACTATGAATGCCTCTACGTTCTTTCCCTACTCCATACATTTACTATGAATGCCTCTACGTTCTTTCCCTACTCCATACATTTACTATGAATGCCTCTACGTTCTTTCCCTACTCCATACATTTACTATGAATGCCTCTACGTTCTTTCCCTACTCCATACATTTACTATGAATGCCTCTACGTTCTTTCCCTCCTCCATACATTTACTATGAATGCCTCTACGTTCTTTCCCTACTCCATACATTTACTATGAATGCCTCTACGTTCTCTCCCTACTCATTTACTATGAATGCCTCTACGTTCTTTCCCTACTCCATACATTTACTATGAATGCCTCTACGTTCTTTCCCTACTCCATACATTTACTATGAATGCCTCTACGTTCTTTCCCTACTCCATACATTTACTATGAATGCCTCTACGTTCTTTCCCTCCTCATTTACTATGAATGCCTCTACGTTCTTTCCCTACTCCATACATTTACTATGAATGCCTCTACGTTCTCTCCCTACTCATTTACTATGAATGCCTCTACGTTCTTTCCCTACTCCATACATTTACTATGAATGCCTCTACGTTCTTTCCCTACTCCATACATTTACTATGAATGCCTCTACGTTCTTTCCCTACTCCATACATTTACTATGAATGCCTCTACGTTCTTTCCCTCCTCATTTACTATGAATGCCTCTACGTTCTTTCCCTACTCCATACATTTACTATGAATGCCTCTACGATCTTTCCCTACTCCATACATTTACTATGAATGCCTCTACGTTCTTTCCCTACTCATTTACTATGAATGCCTCTACGTTCTCTCCCTCCTCATTTACTATGAATGCCTCTACGTTCTCTCCCTACTCATTTACTATGAATGCCTCTACGTTCTCTCCCTCCTCATTTACTATGAATGCCTCTACGTTCTCTCCCTCCTCATTTACTATGAATGCCTCTACGTTCTTTCCCTACTCATTTACTATGAATGCCTCTACGTTCTCTCCCTCCTCATTTACTATGAATGCCTCTACGTTCTCTCCCTCCTCATTTACTATGAATGCCTCTACGTTCTCTCCCTACTCATTTACTATGAATGCCTCTACGTTCTCTCCCTCCTCCATACATTTACTATGAATGCCTCTACGTTCTTTCCCTACTCCATACATTTACTATGAATGCCTCTACGTTCTTTCCCTACTCCATACATTTACTATGAATGCCTCTACGTTCTCTCCCTCCTCATTTACTATGAATGCCTCTACGTTCTTTCCCTACTCATTTACTATGAATGCCTCTACGTTCTCTCCCTCCTCATTTACTATGAATGCCTCTACGTTCTCTCCCTCCTCATTTACTATGAATGCCTCTACGTTCTCTCCCTACTCATTTACTATGAATGCCTCTACGTTCTCTCCCTCCTCCATACATTTACTATGAATGCCTCTACGTTCTTTCCCTACTCCATACATTTACTATGAATGCCTCTACGTTCTTTCCCTACTCCATACATTTACTATGAATGCCTCTACGTTCTCTCCCTCCTCCATACATTTACTATGAATGCCTCTACGTTCTCTCCCTCCTCCATACATTTACTATGAATGCCTCTACGTTCTCTCCCTCCTCCATACATTTACTATGAATGCCTCTACGTTCTCCCCCTACTCATTTACTATGAATGCCTCTACGTTCTTTCCCTACTCCATACATTTACTATGAATGCCTCTACGTTCTTTCCCTACTCCATACATTTACTATGAATGCCTCTACGTTCTTTCCCTACTCATTTACTATGAATGCCTCTACGTTCTTTCCCTACTCCATACATTTACTATGAATGCCTCTACGTTCTTTCCCTCCTCCATACATTTACTATGAATGCCTCTACGTTCTTTCCCTCCTCCATACATTTACTATGAATGCCTCTACGTTCTTTCCCTCCTCCATACATTTACTATGAATGCCTCTACGTTCTTTCCCTACTCCATACATTTACTATGAATGCCTCTACGATCTTTCCCTCCTCCATACATTTACTATGAATGCCTCTACGTTCTTTCCCTACTCCATACATTTACTATGAATGCCTCTACGTTCTTTCCCTACTCCATACATTTACTATGAATGCCTCTACGTTCTTTCCCTACTCCATACATTTACTATGAATGCCTCTACGTTCTTTCCCTACTCCATACATTTACTATGAATGCCTCTACGATCTTTCCCTACTCCATACATTTACTATGAATGCCTCTACGTTCTTTCCCTACTCCATACATTTACTATGAATGCCTCTACGATCTTTCCCTACTCCATACATTTACTATGAATGCCTCTACGTTCTCTCCCTCCTCATTTACTATGAATGCCTCTACGTTCTTTCCCTACTCCATACATTTACTATGAATGCCTCTACGTTCTTTCCCTACTCCATACATTTACTATGAATGCCTCTACGATCTCTCCCTACTCCATACATTTACTATGAATGCCTCTACGTTCTCTCCCTCCTCATTTACTATGAATGCCTCTACGTTCTTTCCCTACTCCATACATTTACTATGAATGCCTCTACGTTCTCTCCCTCCTCCATACATTTACTATGAATGCCTCTACGTTCTCTCCCTCCTCCATACATTTACTATGAATGCCTCTACGTTCTCTCCCTCCTCATTTACTATGAATGCCTCTACGTTCTTTCCCTACTCCATACATTTACTATGAATGCCTCTACGATCTTTCCCTACTCCATACATTTACTATGAATGCCTCTACGTTCTCTCCCTCCTCATTTACTATGAATGCCTCTACGTTCTTTCCCTACTCCATACATTTACTATGAATGCCTCTACGTTCTTTCCCTACTCCATACATTTACTATGAATGCCTCTACGATCTCTCCCTACTCCATACATTTACTATGAATGCCTCTACGTTCTCTCCCTCCTCATTTACTATGAATGCCTCTACGTTCTTTCCCTACTCCATACATTTACTATGAATGCCTCTACGTTCTCTCCCTCCTCCATACATTTACTATGAATGCCTCTACGATCTCTCCCTACTCCATACATTTACTATGAATGCCTCTACGTTCTCTCCCTCCTCCATACATTTACTATGAATGCCTCTACGTTCTCCCCCTACTCATTTACTATGAATGCCTCTACGTTCTTTCCCTCCTCCATACATTTACTATGAATGCCTCTACGTTCTCTCCCTACTCCATACATTTACTATGAATGCCTCTACGATCTTTCCCTCCTCCATACATTTACTATGAATGCCTCTACGATCTCTCCCTACTCCATACATTTACTATGAATGCCTCTACGTTCTCTCCCTCCTCCATACATTTACTATGAATGCCTCTACGTTCTCCCCCTACTCATTTACTATGAATGCCTCTACGTTCTTTCCCTCCTCCATACATTTACTATGAATGCCTCTACGTTCTCTCCCTACTCCATACATTTACTATGAATGCCTCTACGATCTTTCCCTCCTCCATACATTTACTATGAATGCCTCTACGTTCTTTCTCTACTCCATACATTTACTATGAATGCCTCTACGTTCTCTCCCTACTCCATACATTTACTATGAATGCCTCTACGTTCTCCCCCTACTCATTTACTATGAATGCCTCTACGTTCTTTCCCTCCTCCATACATTTACTATGAATGCCTCTACGTTCTCTCCCTACTCCATACATTTACTATGAATGCCTCTACGTTCTCTCCCTACTCCATACATTTACTATGAATGCCTCTACGTTCTCCCCCTACTCATTTACTATGAATGCCTCTACGTTCTTTCCCTCCTCCATACATTTACTATGAATGCCTCTACGTTCTCTCCCTACTCCATACATTTACTATGAATGCCTCTACGTTCTCTCCCTCCTCATTTACTATGAATGCCTCTACGTTCTCTCCCTACTCATTTACTATGAATGCCTCTACGTTCTTTCCCTACTCCATACATTTACTATGAATGCCTCTACGTTCTTTCCCTACTCCATACATTTACTATGAATGCCTCTACGTTCTTTCCCTACTCCATACATTTACTATGAATGCCTCTACGTTCTTTCCCTACTCCATACATTTACTATGAATGCCTCTACGTTCTTTCCCTCCTCCATACATTTACTATGAATGCCTCTACGTTCTTTCCCTACTCCATACATTTACTATGAATGCCTCTACGTTCTCTCCCTACTCATTTACTATGAATGCCTCTACGTTCTTTCCCTACTCCATACATTTACTATGAATGCCTCTACGTTCTTTCCCTACTCCATACATTTACTATGAATGCCTCTACGTTCTTTCCCTACTCCATACATTTACTATGAATGCCTCTACGTTCTTTCCCTCCTCATTTACTATGAATGCCTCTACGTTCTTTCCCTCCTCATTTACTATGAATGCCTCTACGTTCTTTCCCTACTCCATACATTTACTATGAATGCCTCTACGTTCTTTCCCTACTCCATACATTTACTATGAATGCCTCTAAGTTCTTTCCCTCCTCCATACATTTACTATGAATGCCTCTACGTTCTTTCCCTACTCCATACATTTACTATGAATGCCTCTACGTTCTTTCCCTACTCCATACATTTACTATGAATGCCTCTACGTTCTTTCCCTACTCCATACATTTACTATGAATGCCTCTAAGTTCTTTCCCTACTCCATACATTTACTATGAATGCCTCTACAATCTTTCCCTACTCCATACATTTACTATGAATGCCTCTACGTTCTTTCCCTACTCATTTACTATGAATGCCTCTACGTTCTCTCCCTCCTCATTTACTATGAATGCCTCTACGTTCTTTCCCTACTCCATACATTTACTATGAATGCCTCTACGTTCTTTCCTTACTCCATACATTTACTATGAATGCCTCTACGTTCTTTCCCTACTCCATACATTTACTATGAATGCCTCTACGTTCTTTCCCTCCTCATTTACTATGAATGCCTCTACGTTCTCCCCCTACTCATTTACTATGAATGCCTCTACGTTCTTTCCCTACTCCATACATTTACTATGAATGCCTCTACGTTCTTTCCCTACTCCATACATTTACTATGAATGCCTCTAAGTTCTTTCCCTCCTCCATACATTTACTATGAATGCCTCTACGTTCTTTCCCTACTCCATACATTTACTATGAATGCCTCTACGTTCTTTCCCTACTCCATACATTTACTATGAATGCCTCTACGTTCTTTCCCTACTCCATACATTTACTATGAATGCCTCTACGTTCTTTCCCTCCTCATTTACTATGAATGCCTCTACGTTCTCCCCCTACTCATTTACTATGAATGCCTCTACGTTCTTTCCCTACTCCATACATTTACTATGAATGCCTCTACGTTCTTTCCCTACTCCATACATTTACTATGAATGCCTCTAAGTTCTTTCCCTCCTCCATACATTTACTATGAATGCCTCTACGTTCTTTCCCTACTCCATACATTTACTATGAATGCCTCTACGTTCTTCATTCCCTCCTCCATACATTTACTATGAATGCCTCTACGTTCTTCATTCCCTCCTCCATACATTTACTATGAATGCCTCTACGTTCTTTCCCTACTCCATACATTTACTATGAATGCCTCTACGTTCTTTCCCTCCTCATTTACTATGAATGCCTCTACGTTCTCCCCCTACTCATTTACTATGAATGCCTCTACGTTCTTTCCCTACTCCATACATTTACTATGAATGCCTCTACGTTCTTTCCCTACTCCATACATTTACTATGAATGCCTCTAAGTTCTTTCCCTCCTCCATACATTTACTATGAATGCCTCTACGTTCTTTCCCTACTCCATACATTTACTATGAATGCCTCTACGTTCCGTCCCTACTCCATACATTTACTATGAATGCCTCTACGTTCTTTCCCTACTCCATACATTTACTATGAATGCCTCTAAGTTCTTTCCCTACTCCATACATTTACTATGAATGCCTCTACAATCTTTCCCTACTCCATACATTTACTATGAATGCCTCTACGTTCTTTCCCTACTCATTTACTATGAATGCCTCTACGTTCTCTCCCTCCTCATTTACTATGAATGCCTCTACGTTCTTTCCCTACTCCATACATTTACTATGAATGCCTCTACGTTCTTTCCTTACTCCATACATTTACTATGAATGCCTCTACGTTCTTTCCCTACTCCATACATTTACTATGAATGCCTCTACGTTCTTTCCCTCCTCATTTACTATGAATGCCTCTACGTTCTCCCCCTACTCATTTACTATGAATGCCTCTACGTTCTTTCCCTACTCCATACATTTACTATGAATGCCTCTACGTTCTTTCCCTACTCCATACATTTACTATGAATGCCTCTAAGTTCTTTCCCTCCTCCATACATTTACTATGAATGCCTCTACGTTCTTTCCCTACTCCATACATTTACTATGAATGCCTCTACGTTCTTTCCCTACTCCATACATTTACTATGAATGCCTCTACGTTCTTTCCCTACTCCATACATTTACTATGAATGCCTCTACGTTCTTTCCCTACTCCATACATTTACTATGAATGCCTCTAAGTTCTTTCCCTCCTCCATACATTTACTATGAATGCCTCTACGTTCTTTCCCTACTCCATACATTTACTATGAATGCCTCTACGTTCTTTCCCTACTCCATACATTTACTATGAATGCCTCTAAGTTCTTTCCCTACTCCATACATTTACTATGAATGCCTCTACGATCTTTCCCTACTCCATACATTTACTATGAATGCCTCTACGTTCTTTCCCTACTCATTTACTATGAATGCCTCTACGTTCTCTCCCTCCTCATTTACTATGAATGCCTCTACGTTCTCTCCCTACTCATTTACTATGAATGCCTCTACGTTCTTTCCCTACTCCATACATTTACTATGAATGCCTCTACGTTCTTTCCCTACTCCATACATTTACTATGAATGCCTCTACGTTCTCTCCCTCCTCATTTACTATGAATGCCTCTACGTTCTCTCCCTTCTCATTTACTATGAATGCCTCTACGTTCTCTCCCTCCTCATTTACTATGAATGCCTCTACGTTCTTTCCCTACTCATTTACTATGAATGCCTCTACGTTCTCTCCCTACTCATTTACTATGAATGCCTCTACGTTCTCTCCCTACTCATTTACTATGAATGCCTCTACGTTCTTTCCCTACTCCATACATTTACTATGAATGCCTCTACGTTCTTTCCCTACTCCATACATTTACTATGAATGCCTCTACGCTCTTTCCCTCCTCATTTACTATGAATGCCTCTACGTTCTCTCCCTTCTCATTTACTATGAATGCCTCTACGTTCTCTCCCTACTCATTTACTATGAATGCCTCTACGTTCTCTCCCCTCTCATTTACTATGAATGCCTCTACGTTCTCTCCCTCCTCATTTACTATGAATGCCTCTACGTTCTTTCCCTACTCATTTACTATGAATGCCTCTACGTTCTCTCCCTCCTCATTTACTATGAATGCCTCTACGTTCTCTCCCTACTCATTTACTATGAATGCCTCTACGTTCTTTCCCTACTCCATACATTTACTATGAATGCCTCTACGTTCTTTCCCTCCTCCATACATTTACTATGAATGCCTCTACGTTCTTCATTCCCTCCTCCATACATTTACTATGAATGCCTCTACGTTCTCTCCCTACTCATTTACTATGAATGCCTCTACGTTCTTTCCCTACTCCATACATTTACTATGAATGCCTCTACGTTCTTTCCCTACTCCATACATTTACTATGAATGCCTCTACGTTCTTCATTCCCTCCTCCATACATTTACTATGAATGCCTCTACGTTCTTTCCCTACTCCATACATTTACTATGAATGCCTCTACGCTCTTTCCCTCCTCATTTACTATGAATGCCTCTACGTTCTTTCCCTCCTCATTTACTATGAATGCCTCTACGTTCTTTCCCTACTCATTTACTATGAATGCCTCTACGTTCTCTCCCTCCTCATTTACTATGAATGCCTCTACGTTCTCTCCCTACTCATTTACTATGAATGCCTCTACGTTCTCTCCCTCCTCATTTACTATGAATGCCTCTACGTTCTTTCCCTCCTCCATACATTTACTATGAATGCCTCTACGTTCTTTCCCTACTCCATACATTTACTATGAATGCCTCTACGTTCTCTCCCTACTCCATACATTTACTATGAATGCCTCTACGTTCTTTCCCTCCTCATTTACTATGAATGCCTCTACGTTCTCTCCCTTCTCATTTACTATGAATGCCTCTACGTTCTCTCCCTCCTCATTTACTATGAATGCCTCTACGTTCTTTCCCTACTCATTTACTATGAATGCCTCTACGTTCTTCATTCCCTCCTCCATACATTTACTATGAATGCCTCTACGTTCTTCATTCCCTCCTTCATACATTTACTATGAATGCCTCTACGTTCTTTCCCTACTCCACACATTTACTATGAATGCCTCTACGTTCTTCATTCCCTCCTCCATACATTTACTATGAATGCCTCTACGTTCTTCATTCCCTCCTTCATACATTTACTATGAATGCCTCTACGTTCTTTCCCTACTCCATACATTTACTATGAATGCCTCTACGTTCTTTCCCTACTCCATACATTTACTATGAATGCCTCTACGTTCTTTCCCTACTCCATACATTTACTATGAATGCCTCTACGTTCTTTCCCTACTCCATACATTTACTATGAATGCCTCTACGTTCTTTCCCTACTCCATACATTTACTATGAATGCCTCTACGTTCTTTCCCTACTCCATACATTTACTATGAATGCCTCTACGTTCTTTCCCTACTCCACACATTTACTATGAATGCCTCTACGTTCTTCATTCCCTCCTCCATACATTTACTATGAATGCCTCTACGTTCTTCATTCCCTCCTCCATACATTTACTATGAATGCCTCTACGTTCTTTCCCTACTCATTTACTATGAATGCCTCTACGTTCTCTCCCTCCTCATTTACTATGAATGCCTCTACGTTCTTTCCCTACTCATTTACTATGAATGCCTCTACGTTCTTTCCCTACTCATTTACTATGAATGCCTCTACGTTCTCTCCCTCCTCATTTACTATGAATGCCTCTACGTTCCGTCCCTCCTCCATACATTTACTATGAATGCCTCTACGTTCTCTCCCTACTCCATACATTTACTATGAATGCCTCTACGTTCTCTCCCTACTCATTTACTATGAATGCCTCTACGTTCTCTCCCTACTCATTTACTATGAATGCCTCTACGTTCCGTCCCTCCTCCATACATTTACTATGAATGCCTCTACGTTCTCTCCCTACTCCATACATTTACTATGAATGCCTCTACGTTCTCTCCCTACTCATTTACTATGAATGCCTCTACGTTCTCTCCCTACTCATTTACTATGAATGCCTCTACGTTCTCTCCCTCCTCATTTACTATGAATGCCTCTACGTTCTCTCCCTACTCATTTACTATGAATGCCTCTACGTTCTCTCCCTACTCATTTACTATGAATGCCTCTACGTTCTTTCCCTACTCCATACATTTACTATGAATGCCTCTACGTTCTCTCCCTCCTCATTTACTATGAATGCCTCTACGTTCTCTCCCTTCTCATTTACTATGAATGCCTCTACGTTCTTTCCCTACTCCATACATTTACTATGAATGCCTCTACGTTCTCTCCCTACTCCATACATTTACTATGAATGCCTCTACGATCTTTCCCTACTCCATACATTTACTATGAATGCCTCTACGATCTTTCCCTACTCCATACATTTACTATGAATGCCTCTACGTTCTCTCCCTCCTCATTTACTATGAATGCCTCTACGTTCTCTCCCTACTCATTTACTATGAATGCCTCTACGTTCTTTCCCTTCTCATTTACTATGAATGCCTCTACGTTCTCTCCCTCCTCATTTACTATGAATGCCTCTACGTTCTCTCCCTCCTCATTTACTATGAATGCCTCTACGTTCTCTCCCTACTCATTTACTATGAATGCCTCTACGTTCTTTCCCTTCTCATTTACTATGAATGCCTCTACGTTCTCTCCCTCCTCATTTACTATGAATGCCTCTACGTTCTCTCCCTACTCATTTACTATGAATGCCTCTACGTTCTTTCCCTTCTCATTTACTATGAATGCCTCTACGTTCTCTCCCTACTCCATACATTTACTATGAATGCCTCTACGTTCTCTCCCTACTCATTTACTATGAATGCCTCTACGTTCTTTCCCTACTCATTTACTATGAATGCCTCTACGTTCTCTCCCTACTCATTTACTATGAATGCCTCTACGTTCTTTCCCTACTCCATACATCTTTCCCTACTCCATACATTTACTATGAATGCCTCTACGTTCTCTCCCTCCTCATTTACTATGAATGCCTCTACGTTCTTTCCCTACTCCATACATTTACTATGAATGCCTCTACGTTCTTTCCCTACTCCATACATTTACTATGAATGCCTCTACGTTCTTCATTCCCTCCTTCATACATTTACTATGAATGCCTCTACGTTCTTTCCCTACTCCATACATTTACTATGAATGCCTCTACGTTCTTTCCCTACTCCATACATTTACTATGAATGCCTCTACGTTCTTCATTCCCTCCTTCATACATTTACTATGAATGCCTCTACGTTCTTTCCCTCCTCCATACATTTACTATGAATGCCTCTACGTTCTTTCCCTACTCCATACATTTACTATGAATGCCTCTACGTTCTTTCCCTACTCCATACATTTACTATGAATGCCTCTACGTTCTTTCTCTACTCCATACATTTACTATGAATGCCTCTACGTTCTCTCCCTACTCATTTACTATGAATGCCTCTACGTTCTTCTTTCCCTACTCCATACATTTACTATGAATGCCTCTACGTTCTTTCCCTCCTCATTTACTATGAATGCCTCTACGTTCTTTCTCTACTCCATACATTTACTATGAATGCCTCTACGTTCTTCATTCCCTCCTTCATACATTTACTATGAATGCCTCTACGTTCTTTCCCTACTCCATACATTTACTATGAATGCCTCTACGTTCTTTCCCTACTCCATACATTTACTATGAATGCCTCTACGTTCTTTCCCTACTCCATACATTTACTATGAATGCCTCTACGTTCTTTCCCTACTCCATACATTTACTATGAATGCCTCTACGTTCTTCATTCCCTACTCCATACATTTACTATGAATGCCTCTACGATCTTCATTCCCTCCTTCATACATTTACTATGAATGCCTCTACGTTCTTTCCCTACTCCATACATTTACTATGAATGCCTCTACGTTCTTTACCTACTCCATACATTTACTATGAATGCCTCTACGTTCTTTCCCTCCTCATTTACTATGAATGCCTCTACGTTCTTTCTCTACTCCATACATTTACTATGAATGCCTCTACGATCTTTCCCTACTCCATACATTTACTATGAATGCCTCTACGTTCTTTCCCTCCTTCATACATTTACTATGAATGCCTCTACGTTCTTTCCCTCCTTCATACATTTACTATGAATGCCTCTACGTTCTTTCCCTACTCCATACATTTACTATGAATGCCTCTACGTTCTTTCCCTACTCCATACATTTACTATGAATGCCTCTACGTTCTTTCCCTCCTCATTTACTATGAATGCCTCTACGTTCTTTCTCTACTCCATACATTTACTATGAATGCCTCTACGTTCTTCATTCCCTCCTTCATACATTTACTATGAATGCCTCTACGTTCTTTCCCTACTCCATACATTTACTATGAATGCCTCTACGTTCTTTCCCTACTCCATACATTTACTATGAATGCCTCTACGTTCTTTCCCTACTCCATACATTTACTATGAATGCCTCTACGTTCTTCATTCCCTACTCCATACATTTACTATGAATGCCTCTACGTTCTTTCCCTACTCCATACATTTACTATGAATGCCTCTACGTTCTTTCCCTACTCCATACATTTACTATGAATGCCTCTACGTTCTTTCCCTCCTCATTTACTATGAATGCCTCTACGTTCTTTCTCTACTCCATACATTTACTATGAATGCCTCTACGTTCTTCATTCCCTCCTTCATACATTTACTATGAATGCCTCTACGTTCTTTCCCTACTCCATACATTTACTATGAATGCCTCTACGTTCTTTCCCTACTCCATACATTTACTATGAATGCCTCTACGTTCTTTCCCTACTCCATACATTTACTATGAATGCCTCTACGTTCTTCATTCCCTACTCCATACATTTACTATGAATGCCTCTACGATCTTCATTCCCTCCTTCATACATTTACTATGAATGCCTCTACGTTCTTTCCCTACTCCATACATTTACTATGAATGCCTCTACGTTCTTTACCTACTCCATACATTTACTATGAATGCCTCTACGTTCTTTCCCTCCTCATTTACTATGAATGCCTCTACGTTCTTTCTCTACTCCATACATTTACTATGAATGCCTCTACGTTCTTTCCCTCCTTCATACATTTACTATGAATGCCTCTACGTTCTTTCCCTCCTTCATACATTTACTATGAATGCCTCTACGTTCTTTCCCTACTCCATACATTTACTATGAATGCCTCTACGTTCTTTCCCTACTCCATACATTTACTATGAATGCCTCTACGTTCTTTCCCTCCTCCATACATTTACTATGAATGCCTCTACGTTCTTTCCCTACTCCATACATTTACTATGAATGCCTCTACGTTCTTTCCCTCCTTCATACATTTACTATGAATGCCTCTACGATCTTTCCCTACTCCATACATTTACTATGAATGCCTCTACGTTCTTTCCCTCCTTCATACATTTACTATGAATGCCTCTACGTTCTTCATTCCCTCCTTCATACATTTACTATGAATGCCTCTACGTTCTTTCCCTACTCCATACATTTACTATGAATGCCTCTACGTTCTTCATTCCCTCCTTCATACATTTACTATGAATGCCTCTACGTTCTTCATTCCCTCCTTCATACATTTACTATGAATGCCTCTACGTTCTTTCCCTACTCCATACATTTACTATGAATGCCTCTACGATCTTCATTCCCTCCTTCATACATTTACTATGAATGCCTCTACGTTCTTCATTCCCTCCTTCATACATTTACTATGAATGCCTCTACGTTCTTTCCCTACTCCATACATTTACTATGAATGCCTCTACGTTCTTTCCCTACTCCATACATTTACTATGAATGCCTCTACGTTCTTCATTCCCTCCTTCATACATTTACTATGAATGCCTCTACGTTCTTTCCCTACTCCATACATTTACTATGAATGCCTCTACGATCTTCATTCCCTCCTTCATACATTTACTATGAATGCCTCTACGTTCTTTCCCTCCTCCATACATTTACTATGAATGCCTCTACGTTCTTTCCCTACTCCATACATTTACTATGAATGCCTCTACGTTCTTCATTCCCTCCTTCATACATTTACTATGAATGCCTCTACGTTCTTCATTCCCTCCTTCATACATTTACTATGAATGCCTCTACGTTCTTTCCCTACTCCATACATTTACTATGAATGCCTCTACGTTCATTCCCTACTCCATACATTTACTATGAATGCCTCTACGTTCTTCATTCCCTCCTTCATACATTTACTATGAATGCCTCTACGTTCTTCATTCCCTCCTTCATACATTTACTATGAATGCCTCTACGTTCTTTCCCTACTCCATACATTTACTATGAATGCCTCTACGTTCTTTACCTACTCCATACATTTACTATGAATGCCTCTACGTTCTTTCCCTCCTCATTTACTATGAATGCCTCTACGTTCTTTCTCTACTCCATACATTTACTATGAATGCCTCTACGTTCTTTCCCTCCTCATTTACTATGAATGCCTCTACGTTTTTTCTCTACTCCATACATTTACTATGAATGCCTCTACGTTCTTTCCCTACTCCATACATTTACTATGAATGCCTCTACGATCTTCTTTCCCTACTTCATACATTTACTATGAATGCCTCTACGTTCTCTCCCTACTCATTTACTATGAATGCCTCTACGTTCTTTCCCTCCTCCATACATTTACTATGAATGCCTCTACGTTCTTCATTCCCTCCTTCATACATTTACTATGAATGCCTCTACGTTCTTTCCCTACTCCATACATTTACTATGAATGCCTCTACGTTCATTCCCTACTCCATACATTTACTATGAATGCCTCTACGTTCTTCATTCCCTCCTTCATACATTTACTATGAATGCCTCTACGTTCTTCATTCCCTCCTTCATACATTTACTATGAATGCCTCTACGTTCTTTCCCTACTCCATACATTTACTATGAATGCCTCTACGTTCTTTACCTACTCCATACATTTACTATGAATGCCTCTACGTTCTTTCCCTCCTCATTTACTATGAATGCCTCTACGTTCTTTCTCTACTCCATACATTTACTATGAATGCCTCTACGTTCTTTCCCTCCTCATTTACTATGAATGCCTCTACGTTCTTTCTCTACTCCATACATTTACTATGAATGCCTCTACGTTCTTTCCCTACTCCATACATTTACTATGAATGCCTCTACGATCTTCTTTCCCTACTTCATACATTTACTATGAATGCCTCTACGTTCTCTCCCTACTCATTTACTATGAATGCCTCTACGTTCTTTCCCTCCTCCATACATTTACTATGAATGCCTCTACGTTCTTTCCCTCCTCCATACATTTACTATGAATGCCTCTACGTTCTTCATTCCCTACTCCATACATTTACTATGAATGCCTCTACGTTCTTTACCTACTCCATACATTTACTATGAATGCCTCTACGTTCTTTACCTACTCCATACATTTACTATGAATGCCTCTACGTTCTTCATTCCCTCCTTCATACATTTACTATGAATGCCTCTACGTTCTTTACCTACTCCATACATTTACTATGAATGCCTCTACGTTCTTTACCTACTCCATACATTTACTATGAATGCCTCTACGTTCTTTCCCTACTCCATACATTTACTATGAATGCCTCTACGTTCTTTCCCTACTCCATACATTTACTATGAATGCCTCTACGTTCTTCATTCCCTCCTTCATACATTTACTATGAATGCCTCTACGTTCTTTCCCTACTCCATACATTTACTATGAATGCCTCTACGTTCTTTACCTACTCCATACATTTACTATGAATGCCTCTACGTTCTTTCCCTCCTCATTTACTATGAATGCCTCTACGTTCTTTCTCTACTCCATACATTTACTATGAATGCCTCTACGTTCTTTCCCTCCTCATTTACTATGAATGCCTCTACGTTCTTTCTCTACTCCATACATTTACTATGAATGCCTCTACGTTCTTCATTCCCTCCTTCATACATTTACTATGAATGCCTCTACGTTCTTTCCCTACTCCATACATTTACTATGAATGCCTCTACGTTCTTTCTCTACTCCATACATTTACTATGAATGCCTCTACGTTCTTTCCCTCCTCATTTACTATGAATGCCTCTACGTTCTTTCCCTACTCCATACATTTACTATGAATGCCTCTACGTTCTTCATTCCCTCCTTCATACATTTACTATGAATGCCTCTACGTTCTTCATTCCCTCCTTCATACATTTACTATGAATGCCTCTACGTTCTTTCCCTACTCCATACATTTACTATGAATGCCTCTACGTTCTTTACCTACTCCATACATTTACTATGAATGCCTCTACGTTCTTTCCCTACTCCATACATTTACTATGAATGCCTCTACGTTCTTTCTCTACTCCATACATTTACTATGAATGCCTCTACGATCTTTCCCTACTCCATACATTTACTATGAATGCCTCTACGTTCTCTCCCTACTCCATACATTTACTATGAATGCCTCTACGTTCTTCATTCCCTACTCCATACATTTACTATGAATGCCTCTACGTTCTTTCCCTACTCCATACATTTACTATGAATGCCTCTACGTTCTTTACCTACTCCATACATTTACTATGAATGCCTCTACGTTCTTTCCCTACTCCATACATTTACTATGAATGCCTCTACGTTCTTTCTCTACTCCATACATTTACTATGAATGCCTCTACGTTCTTCATTCCCTCCTTCATACATTTACTATGAATGCCTCTACGTTCTTTCCCTACTCCATACATTTACTATGAATGCCTCTACGTTCTTTCCCTCCTCCATACATTTACTATGAATGCCTCTACGTTCTTTCCCTACTCCATACATTTACTATGAATGCCTCTACGTTCTTTCCCTACTCCATACATTTACTATGAATGCCTCTACGTTCTTTCCCTCCTCCATACATTTACTATGAATGCCTCTACGTTCTTTCCCTACTCCATACATTTACTATGAATGCCTCTACGTTCTTTCCCTACTCCATACATTTACTATGAATGCCTCTACGTTCTTCATTCCCTACTCCATACATTTACTATGAATGCCTCTACGTTCTTTCCCTCCTCCATACATTTACTATGAATGCCTCTACGTTCTTTCCCTACTCATTTACTATGAATGCCTCTACGTTCTTCATTCCCTACTCCATACATTTACTATGAATGCCTCTACGTTCTTTCCCTCCTCCATACATTTACTATGAATGCCTCTACGTTCTTTCCCTACTCCATACATTTACTATGAATGCCTCTACGTTCTTTCCCTCCTCCATACATTTACTATGAATGCCTCTACGTTCTTTCCCTACTCCATACATTTACTATGAATGCCTCTACGTTCTTCATTCCCTACTCCATACATTTACTATGAATGCCTCTACGTTCTTTCCCTCCTCCATACATTTACTATGAATGCCTCTACGTTCTTTCCCTACTCATTTACTATGAATGCCTCTACGTTCTTCATTCCCTACTCCATACATTTACTATGAATGCCTCTACGTTCTTTCCCTCCTCCATACATTTACTATGAATGCCTCTACGTTCTTTCCCTACTCCATACATTTACTATGAATGCCTCTACGTTCTTTCCCTCCTCCATACATTTACTATGAATGCCTCTACGTTCTTCATTCCCTACTCCATACATTTACTATGAATGCCTCTACGTTCTTTCCCTCCTCCATACATTTACTATGAATGCCTCTACGTTCTTTCCCTACTCCATACATTTACTATGAATGCCTCTACGTTCTTCATTCCCTACTCCATACATTTACTATGAATGCCTCTACGTTCTTTCCCTCCTCCATACATTTACTATGAATGCCTCTACGTTCTTTCCCTACTCATTTACTATGAATGCCTCTACGTTCTTCATTCCCTACTCCATACATTTACTATGAATGCCTCTACGTTCTTTCCCTCCTCCATACATTTACTATGAATGCCTCTACGTTCTTTCCCTCCTCCATACATTTACTATGAATGCCTCTACGTTCTTCATTCCCTCCTTCATACATTTACTATGAATGCCTCTACGTTCTTTCCCTACTCATTTACTATGAATGCCTCTACGTTCTCTCCCTACTCATTTACTATGAATGCCTCTACGTTCTTTCCCTCCTCCATACATTTACTATGAATGCCTCTACGATCTTCATTCCCTACTCCATACATTTACTATGAATGCCTCTACATTCTTTCCCTACTCCATACATTTACTATGAATGCCTCTACATTCTCTCCCTACTCATTTACTATGAATGCCTCTACATTCTTTCCCTACTCCATACATTTACTATGAATGCCTCTACGTTCTTTCCCTACTCCATACATTTACTATGAATGCCTCTACGTTCTTTCCCTACTCCATACATTTACTATGAATGCCTCTACGTTCTTCTTTCCCTCCTCCATACATTTACTATGAATGCCTCTACGTTCTTTCCCTCCTCCATACATTTACTATGAATGCCTCTACGTTCTTTCCCTACTCCATACATTTACTATGAATGCCTCTACGTTCTTTCCCTACTCCATACATTTACTATGAATGCCTCTACGTTCTTCATTCCCTACTCCATACATTTACTATGAATGCCTCTACGTTCTTCATTCCCTCCTTCATACATTTACTATGAATGCCTCTACGTTCTTTCCCTACTCCATACATTTACTATGAATGCCTCTACATTCTCTCCCTCCTCATTTACTATGAATGCCTCTACGTTCTTTCCCTACTCCATACATTTACTATGAATGCCTCTACGTTCTCTCCCTCCTCATTTACTATGAATGCCTCTACGTTCTCTCCCTCCTCCATACATTTACTATGAATGCCTCTACGTTCTCTCCCTACTCATTTACTATGAATGCCTCTACATTCTCTCCCTACTCATTTACTATGAATGCCTCTACATTCTCTCCCTACTCATTTACTATGAATGCCTCTACGTTCTCTCCCTCCTCCATACATTTACTATGAATGCCTCTACGTTCTCTCCCTACTCATTTACTATGAATGCCTCTACATTCTCTCCCTACTCATTTACTATGAATGCCTCTACGTTCTCTCCCTCCTCCATACATTTACTATGAATGCCTCTACGTTCTCTCCCTACTCATTTACTATGAATGCCTCTACATTCTCTCCCTACTCATTTACTATGAATGCCTCTACGTTCTTTCCCTCCTCCATACATTTACTATGAATGCCTCTACGTTCTTTCCCTACTCCATACATTTACTATGAATGCCTCTACGTTCTTTCCCTCCTCCATACATTTACTATGAATGCCTCTACGTTCTTTCCCTACTCCATACATTTACTATGAATGCCTCTACGTTCTTTCCCTCCTCCATACATTTACTATGAATGCCTCTACATTCTTTCCCTACTCCATACATTTACTATGAATGCCTCTACGTTCTTTCCCTCCTCCATACATTTACTATGAATGCCTCTACGTTCATTCCCTACTCCATACATTTACTATGAATGCCTCTACGTTCTCTCCCTACTCATTTACTATGAATGCCTCTACATTCTCTCCCTACTCATTTACTATGAATGCCTCTACGTTCTTTCCCTACTCCATACATTTACTATGAATGCCTCTACGATCTTTCCCTACTCCATACATTTACTATGAATGCCTCTACGTTCTTTCCCTACTCCATACATTTACTATGAATGCCTCTACGATCTTTCCCTCCTCCATACATTTACTATGAATGCCTCTACGTTCTTTCCCTACTCCATACATTTACTATGAATGCCTCTACGTTCTTTCCCTACTCCATACATTTACTATGAATGCCTCTACGTTCTTTCCCTACTCCATACATTTACTATGAATGCCTCTACGATCTTTCCCTCCTCCATACATTTACTATGAATGCCTCTACGTTCTTTCCCTACTCCATACATTTACTATGAATGCCTCTACGTTCTTTCCCTCCTCCATACATTTACTATGAATGCCTCTACGTTCTTTCCCTACTCCATACATTTACTATGAATGCCTCTACGTTCTTCTTTCCCTACTCCATACATTTACTATGAATGCCTCTACGTTCTTTCCCTCCTCCATACATTTACTATGAATGCCTCTACGTTCTTCTTTCCCTACTCCATACATTTACTATGAATGCCTCTACGTTCTCTCCCTACTCATTTACTATGAATGCCTCTACGTTCTCTCCCTACTCCATACATTTACTATGAATGCCTCTACGTTCTCTCCCTACTCATTTACTATGAATGCCTCTACGTTCTTTCCCTACTCCATACATTTACTATGAATGCCTCTACGTTCTTTCCCTACTCCATACATTTACTATGAATGCCTCTACGTTCTTTCCCTACTCCATACATTTACTATGAATGCCTCTACGTTCTTTCCCTACTCCATACATTTACTATGAATGCCTCTACGTTCTCCCCCTACTCCATACATTTACTATGAATGCCTCTACGTTCTCTCCCTACTCCATACATTTACTATGAATGCCTCTACGTTCTCTCCCTACTCATTTACTATGAATGCCTCTACGTTCTTTCCCTACTCCATACATTTACTATGAATGCCTCTACGTTCTTTCCCTACTCCATACATTTACTATGAATGCCTCTACGTTCTTTCCCTACTCCATACATTTACTATGAATGCCTCTACGTTCATTCCCTACTCCATACATTTACTATGAATGCCTCTACGTTCTCTCCCTACTCATTTACTATGAATGCCTCTACGTTCTTTCCCTCCTCCATACATTTACTATGAATGCCTCTACGTTCTTCATTCCCTACTCCATACATTTACTATGAATGCCTCTACGTTCTCTCCCTACTCATTTACTATGAATGCCTCTACATTCTCTCCCTACTCATTTACTATGAATGCCTCTACGTTCTTTCCCTCCTCCATACATTTACTATGAATGCCTCTACGTTCTCTCCCTACTCATTTACTATGAATGCCTCTACATTCTCTCCCTACTCATTTACTATGAATGCCTCTACGTTCTTTCCCTCCTCCATACATTTACTATGAATGCCTCTACGTTCTCTCCCTACTCATTTACTATGAATGCCTCTACGTTCTCTCCCTACTCCATACATTTACTATGAATGCCTCTACGTTCTTTCCCTACTCCATACATTTACTATGAATGCCTCTACGTTCTCTCCCTACTCATTTACTATGAATGCCTCTACGTTCTCTCCCTACTCATTTACTATGAATGCCTCTACGTTCTCTCCCTACTCATTTACTATGAATGCCTCTACGTTCTTTCCCTCCTCCATACATTTACTATGAATGCCTCTACGTTCTTCATTCCCTACTCCATACATTTACTATGAATGCCTCTACGTTCTTTCCCTACTCATTTACTATGAATGCCTCTACGTTCTTTCCCTCCTCATTTACTATGAATGCCTCTACGTTCTTTCCCTCCTCCATACATTTACTATGAATGCCTCTACGTTCTTTCCCTCCTCCATACATTTACTATGAATGCCTCTACGTTCTTTCCCTACTCCATACATTTACTATGAATGCCTCTACGTTCTTTCCCTCCTCCATACATTTACTATGAATGCCTCTACGTTCATTCCCTCCTCCATACATTTACTATGAATGCCTCTACGTTCTTTCCCTCCTCATTTACTATGAATGCCTCTACGTTCTCTCCCTACTCCATACATTTACTATGAATGCCTCTACGTTCTTTCCCTCCTCCATACATTTACTATGAATGCCTCTACGTTCTTTCCCTCCTCCATACATTTACTATGAATGCCTCTACGTTCATTCCCTCCTCCATACATTTACTATGAATGCCTCTACGTTCTTTCCCTACTCCATACATTTACTATGAATGCCTCTACGATCTTTCCCTACTCCATACATTTACTATGAATGCCTCTACGTTCTTTCCCTACTCCATACATTTACTATGAATGCCTCTACGTTCTTTCCCTACTCCATACATTTACTATGAATGCCTCTACGTTCTTTCCCTACTCCATACATTTACTATGAATGCCTCTACGTTCTTTCCCTACTCCATACATTTACTATGAATGCCTCTACGTTCTTTCCCTACTCCATACATTTACTATGAATGCCTCTACGTTCTCTCCCTACTCCATACATTTACTATGAATGCCTCTACGTTCTCTCCCTACTCCATACATTTACTATGAATGCCTCTACGTTCTCTCCCTACTCCATACATTTACTATGAATGCCTCTACGTTCTTTCCCTACTCCATACATTTACTATGAATGCCTCTACGTTCTTTCCCTCCTCCATACATTTACTATGAATGCCTCTACGTTCTTCATTCCCTCCTCCATACATTTACTATGAATGCCTCTACGTTCTTCATTCCCTCCTTCATACATTTACTATGAATGCCTCTACGTTCTTTCCCTCCTCCATACATTTACTATGAATGCCTCTACGTTCTTTCCCTACTCCATACATTTACTATGAATGCCTCTACGTTCTCTCCCTCCTCCATACATTTACTATGAATGCCTCTACGTTCTTCATTCCCTCCTTCATACATTTACTATGAATGCCTCTACGTTCTTTCCCTCCTCCATACATTTACTATGAATGCCTCTAAGTTCTTCATTCCCTCCTCCATACATTTACTATGAATGCCTCTACGTTCTTCATTCCCTCCTTCATACATTTACTATGAATGCCTCTACGTTCTTTCCCTCCTCCATACATTTACTATGAATGCCTCTACGTTCTTTCCCTACTCCATACATTTACTATGAATGCCTCTACGTTCTTTCCCTCCTCCATACATTTACTATGAATGCCTCTACGTTCTTTCCCTACTCCATACATTTACTATGAATGCCTCTACGTTCTCTCCCTCCTCCATACATTTACTATGAATGCCTCTACGTTCTTTCCCTCCTCCATACATTTACTATGAATGCCTCTACGTTCTTTCCCTACTCCATACATTTACTATGAATGCCTCTACGTTCTCTCCCTCCTCCATACATTTACTATGAATGCCTCTACGTTCTTCATTCCCTCCTCCATACATTTACTATGAATGCCTCTACGTTCTTCATTCCCTCCTTCATACATTTACTATGAATGCCTCTACGTTCTTTCCCTCCTCCATACATTTACTATGAATGCCTCTACGCTCCGTCCCTACTCCATACATTTACTATGAATGCCTCTACGTTCTTTCCCTACTCCATACATTTACTATGAATGCCTCTACGTTCTTCATTCCCTCCTTCATACATTTACTATGAATGCCTCTACGTTCTTTCCCTCCTCCATACATTTACTATGAATGCCTCTACGTTCTTTCCCTACTCCATACATTTACTATGAATGCCTCTACGTTCTTCATTCCCTACTCCATACATTTACTATGAATGCCTCTACGTTCTTTCCCTACTCCATACATTTACTATGAATGCCTCTACGTTCTTCATTCCCTCCTCCATACATTTACTATGAATGCCTCTACGTTCTTTCCCTACTCATTTACTATGAATGCCTCTACGTTCTTCATTCCCTCCTTCATACATTTACTATGAATGCCTCTACGTTCTTTCCCTACTCCATACATTTACTATGAATGCCTCTACGTTCTTCATTCCCTCCTCCATACATTTACTATGAATGCCTCTACGTTCTTCATTCCCTCCTCCATACATTTACTATGAATGCCTCTACGTTCTTTCCCTACTCCATACATTTACTATGAATGCCTCTACGTTCTTTCCCTACTCCATACATTTACTATGAATGCCTCTACGTTCTTCATTCCCTCCTCCATACATTTACTATGAATGCCTCTACGTTCTTCATTCCCTCCTCCATACATTTACTATGAATGCCTCTACGTTCTTTCCCTCCTCCATACATTTACTATGAATGCCTCTACGTTCTCTCCCTACTCCATACATTTACTATGAATGCCTCTACGTTCTTCATTCCCTCCTCCATACATTTACTATGAATGCCTCTACGTTCTTTCCCTACTCCATACATTTACTATGAATGCCTCTACGTTCTTTCCCTACTCCATACATTTACTATGAATGCCTCTACGTTCTTCATTCCCTCCTCCATACATTTACTATGAATGCCTCTACGTTCTTCATTCCCTCCTCCATACATTTACTATGAATGCCTCTACGTTCTTTCCCTACTTCATACATTTACTATGAATGCCTCTACGTTCTCTCCCTACTCCATACATTTACTATGAATGCCTCTACGTTCTTTCCCTCCTCCATACATTTACTATGAATGCCTCTACGTTCTCTCCCTACTCCATACATTTACTATGAATGCCTCTACGTTCTTTCCCTCCTCCATACATTTACTATGAATGCCTCTACGTTCATTCCCTCCTCCATACATTTACTATGAATGCCTCTACGTTCTTTCCCTACTCCATACATTTACTATGAATGCCTCTACGTTCTTTCCCTACTCCATACATTTACTATGAATGCCTCTACGTTCTTTCCCTACTCCATACATTTACTATGAATGCCTCTACGTTCTTTCCCTACTCCATACATTTACTATGAATGCCTCTACGTTCTTTCCCTACTCCATACATTTACTATGAATGCCTCTACGTTCTTTCCCTACTCCATACATTTACTATGAATGCCTCTACGTTCTTTCCCTACTCCATACATTTACTATGAATGCCTCTACGTTCTCTCCCTACTCCATACATTTACTATGAATGCCTCTACGTTCTCTCCCTACTCCATACATTTACTATGAATGCCTCTACGTTCTCTCCCTACTCCATACATTTACTATGAATGCCTCTACGTTCTTTCCCTACTCCATACATTTACTATGAATGCCTCTACGTTCTTTCCCTCCTCCATACATTTACTATGAATGCCTCTACGTTCTTCATTCCCTCCTCCATACATTTACTATGAATGCCTCTACGTTCTTCATTCCCTCCTTCATACATTTACTATGAATGCCTCTACGTTCTTTCCCTCCTCCATACATTTACTATGAATGCCTCTACGTTCTTTCCCTACTCCATACATTTACTATGAATGCCTCTACGTTCTTTCCCTACTCCATACATTTACTATGAATGCCTCTACGTTCTTCATTCCCTCCTTCATACATTTACTATGAATGCCTCTACGTTCTTTCCCTCCTCCATACATTTACTATGAATGCCTCTACGTTCTTTCCCTACTCCATACATTTACTATGAATGCCTCTACGTTCTTCATTCCCTACTCCATACATTTACTATGAATGCCTCTACGTTCTTTCCCTACTCCATACATTTACTATGAATGCCTCTACGTTCTTCATTCCCTCCTCCATACATTTACTATGAATGCCTCTACGTTCTTTCCCTACTCATTTACTATGAATGCCTCTACGTTCTTCATTCCCTCCTTCATACATTTACTATGAATGCCTCTACGTTCTTTCCCTACTCCATACATTTACTATGAATGCCTCTACGTTCTTCATTCCCTCCTCCATACATTTACTATGAATGCCTCTACGTTCTTCATTCCCTCCTCCATACATTTACTATGAATGCCTCTACGTTCTTTCCCTACTCCATACATTTACTATGAATGCCTCTACGTTCTTTCCCTACTCCATACATTTACTATGAATGCCTCTACGTTCTTCATTCCCTCCTCCATACATTTACTATGAATGCCTCTACGTTCTTCATTCCCTCCTCCATACATTTACTATGAATGCCTCTACGTTCTTTCCCTCCTCCATACATTTACTATGAATGCCTCTACGTTCTCTCCCTACTCCATACATTTACTATGAATGCCTCTACGTTCTTCATTCCCTCCTCCATACATTTACTATGAATGCCTCTACGTTCTTTCCCTACTCCATACATTTACTATGAATGCCTCTACGTTCTTTCCCTACTCCATACATTTACTATGAATGCCTCTACGTTCTTTCCCTACTCCATACATTTACTATGAATGCCTCTACGTTCTTTCCCTACTCCATACATTTACTATGAATGCCTCTACGTTCTTTCCCTACTCCATACATTTACTATGAATGCCTCTACGTTCTTTCCCTACTCCATACATTTACTATGAATGCCTCTACGTTCTTTCCCTACTCCATACATTTACTATGAATGCCTCTACGTTCTTTCCCTACTCCATACATTTACTATGAATGCCTCTACGTTCTTCATTCCCTCCTCCATACATTTACTATGAATGCCTCTACGTTCTTTCCCTACTCCATACATTTACTATGAATGCCTCTACGTTCTTTCCCTACTCCATACATTTACTATGAATGCCTCTACGTTCTTTCCCTACTCCATACATTTACTATGAATGCCTCTACGTTCTTCTTTCCCTACTCCATACATTTACTATGAATGCCTCTACGTTCTTTCCCTACTCCATACATTTACTATGAATGCCTCTACGTTCTCTCCCTACTCCATACATTTACTATGAATGCCTCTACGTTCTTTCCCTACCCCATACATTTACTATGAATGCCTCTACGTTCTTCATTCCCTCCTCCATACATTTACTATGAATGCCTCTACGTTCTTTCCCTACTCCATACATTTACTATGAATGCCTCTACGTTCTTCATTCCCTCCTCCATACATTTACTATGAATGCCTCTACGTTCTTCATTCCCTCCTCCATACATTTACTATGAATGCCTCTACGTTCTTTCCCTCCTCCATACATTTACTATGAATGCCTCTACGTTCTTCATTCCCTCCTCCATACATTTACTATGAATGCCTCTACGTTATTTCCCTACTCCATACATTTACTATGAATGCCTCTACGTTCTTTCCCTACTCCATACATTTACTATGAATGCCTCTACGTTCTTTCCCTACTCCATACATTTACTATGAATGCCTCTACGTTCTTCATTCCCTCCTCCATACATTTACTATGAATGCCTCTACGTTCTTCATTCCCTACTCCATACATTTACTATGAATGCCTCTACGTTCTTTCCCTCCTCCATACATTTACTATGAATGCCTCTACGTTCTTCATTCCCTCCTCCATACATTTACTATGAATGCCTCTACGTTCTTCATTCCCTCCTCCATACATTTACTATGAATGCCTCTACGTTCTTCATTCCCTCCTCCATACATTTACTATGAATGCCTCTACGTTCTTTCCCTACTCCATACATTTACTATGAATGCCTCTACGTTCTTCATTCCCTCCTCCATACATTTACTATGAATGCCTCTACGTTCTTTCCCTACTCCATACATTTACTATGAATGCCTCTACGTTCTTTCCCTACTCCATACATTTACTATGAATGCCTCTACGTTCTTTCCCTACTCCATACATTTACTATGAATGCCTCTACGTTCTTCATTCCCTCCTCCATACATTTACTATGAATGCCTCTACGTTCTTTCCCTACTCCATACATTTACTATGAATGCCTCTACGTTCTTCATTCCCTCCTCCATACATTTACTATGAATGCCTCTACGTTCTTTCCCTACTCCATACATTTACTATGAATGCCTCTACGTTCTTTCCCTACTCCATACATTTACTATGAATGCCTCTACGTTCTTTCCCTACTCCATACATTTACTATGAATGCCTCTACGTTCTTCATTCCCTACTCCATACATTTACTATGAATGCCTCTACGTTCTTTCCCTCCTCCATACATTTACTATGAATGCCTCTACGTTCTTCATTCCCTCCTCCATACATTTACTATGAATTCCTCTACGTTCTTTCCCTCCTCCATACATTTACTATGAATGCCTCTACGTTCTTTCCCTACTCCATACATTTACTATGAATGCCTCTACGTTCTTTCCCTACTCCATACATTTACTATGAATGCCTCTACGTTCTTTCCCTACTCCATACATTTACTATGAATGCCTCTACGTTCTTTCCCTACTCCATACATTTACTATGAATGCCTCTACGTTCTTCATTCCCTCCTCCATACATTTACTATGAATGCCTCTACGTTCTTTCCCTACTCCATACATTTACTATGAATGCCTCTACGTTCTTTCCCTACTCCATACATTTACTATGAATGCCTCTACGTTCTTCATTCCCTCCTCCATACATTTACTATGAATGCCTCTACGTTCTTTCCCTACTCCATACATTTACTATGAATGCCTCTACGTTCATTCCCTACTCCATACATTTACTATGAATGCCTCTACGTTCTTTCCCTACTCCATACATTTACTATGAATGCCTCTACGTTCTTCATTCCCTCCTCCATACATTTACTATGAATGCCTCTACGTTCTTCATTCCCTACTCCATACATTTACTATGAATGCCTCTACGTTCTTTCCCTCCTCCATACATTTACTATGAATGCCTCTACGTTCTTTCCCTACTCCATACATTTACTATGAGTGCCTCTACGTTCTTCATTCCCTCCTCCATACATTTACTATGAATGCCTCTACGTTCTTCATTCCCTCCTCCATACATTTACTATGAATGCCTCTACGTTCTTTCCCTACTCCATACATTTACTATGAATGCCTCTACGTTCTTTCCCTCCTCCATACATTTACTATGAATGCCTCTACGTTCTTCATTCCCTCCTCCATACATTTACTATGAATGCCTCTACGTTCTTTCCCTACTCCATACATTTACTATGAATGCCTCTACGTTCTTTCCCTACTTCATACATTTACTATGAATGCCTCTACGTTCTTCATTCCCTCCTTCATACATTTACTATGAATGCCTCTACGTTCTTCATTCCCTCCTTCATACATTTACTATGAATGCCTCTACGTTCTTTCCCTACTCCATACATTTACTATGAATGCCTCTACGTTCTTCATTCCCTCCTTCATACATTTACTATGAATGCCTCTACGATCTTTCCCTACTCCATACATTTACTATGAATGCCTCTACGATCTTTCCCTACTCCATACATTTACTATGAATGCCTCTACGTTCTTTCCCTACTTCATACATTTACTATGAATGCCTCTACGTTCTTTCCCTACTTCATACATTTACTATGAATGCCTCTACGTTCTTCATTCCCTCCTTCATACATTTACTATGAATGCCTCTACGTTCTTTCCCTACTCCATACATTTACTATGAATGCCTCTACGTTCTTTCCCTACTTCATACATTTACTATGAATGCCTCTACGTTCTTTCCCTACTTCATACATTTACTATGAATGCCTCTACGTTCTTTCCCTACTTCATACATTTACTATGAATGCCTCTACGTTCTTTCCCTACTTCATACATTTACTATGAATGCCTCTACGTTCTTCATTCCCTCCTTCATACATTTACTATGAATGCCTCTACGTTCTTTCCCTACTTCATACATTTACTATGAATGCCTCTACGTTCTTTCCCTACTTCATACATTTACTATGAATGCCTCTACGTTCTTCATTCCCTCCTTCATACATTTACTATGAATGCCTCTACGTTCTTTCCCTACTCCATACATTTACTATGAATGCCTCTACGTTCTTTCCCTACTTCATACATTTACTATGAATGCCTCTACGTTCTTTCCCTACTTCATACATTTACTATGAATGCCTCTACGTTCTTTCCCTACTTCATACATTTACTATGAATGCCTCTACGTTCTTTCCCTACTTCATACATTTACTATGAATGCCTCTACGTTCTTCATTCCCTCCTTCATACATTTACTATGAATGCCTCTACGTTCTTTCCCTACTTCATACATTTACTATGAATGCCTCTACGTTCTTTCCCTACTTCATACATTTACTATGAATGCCTCTACGTTCTTCATTCCCTCCTTCATACATTTACTATGAATGCCTCTACGATCTTTCCCTACTCCATACATTTACTATGAATGCCTCTACGTTCTCTCCCTCCTCCATACATTTACTATGAATGCCTCTACGTTCTTTCCCTACTCCATACATTTACTATGAATGCCTCTACGTTCTTTCCCTACTTCATACATTTACTATGAATGCCTCTACGTTCTTCATTCCCTCCTTCATACATTTACTATGAATGCCTCTACGTTCTTTCCCTACTCCATACATTTACTATGAATGCCTCTACGTTCTTCATTCCCTCCTCCATACATTTACTATGAATGCCTCTACGTTCTTCATTCCCTCCTCCATACATTTACTATGAATGCCTCTACGTTCTTCATTCCCTCCTCCATACATTTACTATGAATGCCTCTACGTTCTTCATTCCCTCCTCCATACATTTACTATGAATGCCTCTACGTTCTTTCCCTACTCCATACATTTACTATGAATGCCTCTACGTTCTTCATTCCCTCCTCCATACATTTACTATGAATGCCTCTACGTTCTTTCCCTACTCCATACATTTACTATGAATGCCTCTACGTTCTTCATTCCCTCCTTCATACATTTACTATGAATGCCTCTACGTTCTTCATTCCCTCCTCCATACATTTACTATGAATGCCTCTACGTTCTTTCTCTACTCCATACATTTACTATGAATGCCTCTACGTTCTTCATTCCCTCCTCCATACATTTACTATGAATGCCTCTACGTTCTTTCCCTACTCCATACATTTACTATGAATGCCTCTACGTTCTTCATTCCCTCCTTCATACATTTACTATGAATGCCTCTACGTTCTTTCTCTACTCCATACATTTACTATGAATGCCTCTACGTTCTTCATTCCCTCCTCCATACATTTACTATGAATGCCTCTACGTTCTTTCCCTACTCCATACATTTACTATGAATGCCTCTACGTTCTTCATTCCCTCCTCCATACATTTACTATGAATGCCTCTACGTTCTTCATTCCCTCCTCCATACATTTACTATGAATGCCTCTACGTTCTTTCCCTACTCCATACATTTACTATGAATGCCTCTACGTTCTTTCCCTACTCCATACATTTACTATGAATGCCTCTACGTTCTTCATTCCCTCCTCCATACATTTACTATGAATGCCTCTACGTTCTTTCCCTACTCCATACATTTACTATGAATGCCTCTACGTTCATTCCCTACTCCATACATTTACTATGAATGCCTCTACGTTCTTTCCCTACTCCATACATTTACTATGAATGCCTCTACGTTCTTCATTCCCTCCTCCATACATTTACTATGAATGCCTCTACGTTCTTCATTCCCTACTCCATACATTTACTATGAATGCCTCTACGTTCTTTCCCTCCTCCATACATTTACTATGAATGCCTCTACGTTCTTTCCCTACTCCATACATTTACTATGAATGCCTCTACGTTCTTCATTCCCTCCTCCATACATTTACTATGAATGCCTCTACGTTCTTCATTCCCTCCTCCATACATTTACTATGAATGCCTCTACGTTCTTCATTCCCTACTCCATACATTTACTATGAATGCCTCTACGTTCTCTCCCTACTCCATACATTTACTATGAATGCCTCTACGTTCTTCATTCCCTACTCCATACATTTACTATGAATGCCTCTACGTTCTTTCCCTACTCCATACATTTACTATGAATGCCTCTACGTTCTTTCCCTCCTCCATACATTTACTATGAATGCCTCTACGTTCTTCATTCCCTCCTCCATACATTTACTATGAATGCCTCTACGTTCTTTCCCTACTCCATACATTTACTATGAATGCCTCTACGTTCTTTCCCTACTTCATACATTTACTATGAATGCCTCTACGTTCTTCATTCCCTCCTTCATACATTTACTATGAATGCCTCTACGTTCTTTCCCTACTCCATACATTTACTATGAATGCCTCTACGTTCTTCATTCCCTCCTCCATACATTTACTATGAATGCCTCTACGTTCTTTCCCTACTTCATACATTTACTATGAATGCCTCTACGTTCTTCTTTCCCTACTCCATACATTTACTATGAATGCCTCTACGATCTTTCCCTACTCATTTACTATGAATGCCTCTACGTTCTTCATTCCCTCCTTCATACATTTACTATGAATGCCTCTACGTTCTTTCCCTACTTCATACATTTACTATGAATGCCTCTACGTTCTTCATTCCCTCCTTCATACATTTACTATGAATGCCTCTACGTTCTTTCCCTACTCCATACATTTACTATGAATGCCTCTACGTTCTTCATTCCCTCCTCCATACATTTACTATGAATGCCTCTACGTTCTCTCCCTACTCCATACATTTACTATGAATGCCTCTACGTTCTCTCCCTACTCCATACATTTACTATGAATGCCTCTACGTTCTTTCCCTCCTCCATACATTTACTATGAATGCCTCTACGTTCTTTCCCTACTCATTTACTATGAATGCCTCTACGTTCTTCATTCCCTCCTTCATACATTTACTATGAATGCCTCTACGTTCTTTCCCTCCTCCATACATTTACTATGAATGCCTCTACGTTCTTTCCCTCCTCCATACATTTACTATGAATGCCTCTACGTTCTTTCCCTCCTCCATACATTTACTATGAATGCCTCTACGTTCTTTCCCTACTCATTTACTATGAATGCCTCTACGTTCTTCATTCCCTCCTTCATACATTTACTATGAATGCCTCTACGTTCTTTCCCTACTCCATACATTTACTATGAATGCCTCTACGTTCTTCATTCCCTCCTCCATACATTTACTATGAATGCCTCTACGTTCTTTCCCTACTCCATACATTTACTATGAATGCCTCTACGTTCTTCTTTCCCTCCTCCATACATTTACTATGAATGCCTCTACGTTCTTTCCCTACTCCATACATTTACTATGAATGCCTCTACGTTCTTCATTCCCTCCTCCATACATTTACTATGAATGCCTCTACGTTCTTCATTCCCTCCTTCATACATTTACTATGAATGCCTCTACGTTCTTTCCCTACTCCATACATTTACTATGAATGCCTCTACGTTCTTCTTTCCCTCCTCCATACATTTACTATGAATGCCTCTACGTTCTTTCCCTACTCCATACATTTACTATGAATGCCTCTACGTTCTTCATTCCCTCCTCCATACATTTACTATGAATGCCTCTACGTTCTTCATTCCCTCCTTCATACATTTACTATGAATGCCTCTACGTTCTTTCCCTACTCCATACATTTACTATGAATGCCTCTACGTTCTTCATTCCCTCCTCCATACATTTACTATGAATGCCTCTACGTTCTTTCCCTACTCATTTACTATGAATGCCTCTACGTTCTTCATTCCCTCCTCCATACATTTACTATGAATGCCTCTACGTTCTTTCCCTACTCATTTACTATGAATGCCTCTACGTTCTTCATTCCCTCCTTCATACATTTACTATGAATGCCTCTACGTTCTTTCCCTTCTCCATACATTTACTATGAATGCCTCTACGTTCTTTCCCTACTCCATACATTTACTATGAATGCCTCTACGTTCTTTCCCTTCTCCATACATTTACTATGAATGCCTCTACGTTCTTTCCCTACTCCATACATTTACTATGAATGCCTCTACGTTCTCTCCCTACTCATTTACTATGAATGCCTCTACGTTCTTTCCCTACTCCATACATTTACTATGAATGCCTCTACGTTCTTCATTCCCTACTCCATACATTTACTATGAATGCCTCTACGTTCTCTCCCTACTCCATACATTTACTATGAATGCCTCTACGTTCTTCATTCCCTACTCCATACATTTACTATGAATGCCTCTACGTTCTTTCCCTACTCCATACATTTACTATGAATGCCTCTACGTTCTTTCCCTCCTCCATACATTTACTATGAATGCCTCTACGTTCTTCATTCCCTCCTCCATACATTTACTATGAATGCCTCTACGTTCTTTCCCTACTCCATACATTTACTATGAATGCCTCTACGTTCTTTCCCTACTTCATACATTTACTATGAATGCCTCTACGTTCTTCATTCCCTCCTTCATACATTTACTATGAATGCCTCTACGTTCTTTCCCTACTCCATACATTTACTATGAATGCCTCTACGTTCTTCATTCCCTCCTCCATACATTTACTATGAATGCCTCTACGTTCTTTCCCTACTCCATACATTTACTATGAATGCCTCTACGTTCTTTCCCTACTCCATACATTTACTATGAATGCCTCTACGTTCTTCTTTCCCTACTCCATACATTTACTATGAATGCCTCTACGATCTTTCCCTACTCATTTACTATGAATGCCTCTACGTTCTTCATTCCCTCCTTCATACATTTACTATGAATGCCTCTACGTTCTTTCCCTACTTCATACATTTACTATGAATGCCTCTACGTTCTTCATTCCCTCCTCCATACATTTACTATGAATGCCTCTACGTTCTTTCCCTACTTCATACATTTACTATGAATGCCTCTACGTTCTTCATTCCCTCCTTCATACATTTACTATGAATGCCTCTACGTTCTTTCCCTACTCCATACATTTACTATGAATGCCTCTACGTTCTTCATTCCCTCCTCCATACATTTACTATGAATGCCTCTACGTTCTTTCCCTACTCCATACATTTACTATGAATGCCTCTACGTTCTTTCCCTCCTCCATACATTTACTATGAATGCCTCTACGTTCTTTCCCTACTCATTTACTATGAATGCCTCTACGTTCTTCATTCCCTCCTTCATACATTTACTATGAATGCCTCTACGTTCTTTCCCTCCTCCATACATTTACTATGAATGCCTCTACGTTCTTTCCCTCCTCCATACATTTACTATGAATGCCTCTACGTTCTTTCCCTACTCATTTACTATGAATGCCTCTACGTTCTTCATTCCCTCCTTCATACATTTACTATGAATGCCTCTACGTTCTTTCCCTACTCCATACATTTACTATGAATGCCTCTACGTTCTTCATTCCCTCCTCCATACATTTACTATGAATGCCTCTACGTTCTTTCCCTACTCCATACATTTACTATGAATGCCTCTACGTTCTTCTTTCCCTCCTCCATACATTTACTATGAATGCCTCTACGTTCTTTCCCTACTCCATACATTTACTATGAATGCCTCTACGTTCTTTCCCTACTCCATACATTTACTATGAATGCCTCTACGTTCTTCATTCCCTCCTCCATACATTTACTATGAATGCCTCTACGTTCTTTCCCTACTCCATACATTTACTATGAATGCCTCTACGTTCTTCTTTCCCTACTCCATACATTTACTATGAATGCCTCTACGTTCTTCTTTCCCTCCTCCATACATTTACTATGAATGCCTCTACGTTCTTTCCCTACTCCATACATTTACTATGAATGCCTCTACGTTCTTTCCCTCCTCATTTACTATGAATGCCTCTACGTTCTTCATTCCCTCCTCCATACATTTACTATGAATGCCTCTACGTTCTTCATTCCCTCCTTCATACATTTACTATGAATGCCTCTACGTTCTTTCCCTACTCCATACATTTACTATGAATGCCTCTACGTTCTTTCCCTACTCCATACATTTACTATGAATGCCTCTACGTTCTTCATTCCCTCCTCCATACATTTACTATGAATGCCTCTACGTTCTTTCCCTACTCATTTACTATGAATGCCTCTACGTTCTTCATTCCCTCCTCCATACATTTACTATGAATGCCTCTACGTTCTTTCCCTACTCATTTACTATGAATGCCTCTACGTTCTTCATTCCCTCCTTCATACATTTACTATGAATGCCTCTACGTTCTTTCCCTTCTCCATACATTTACTATGAATGCCTCTACGTTCTTTCCCTACTCCATACATTTACTATGAATGCCTCTACGTTCTTTCCCTTCTCCATACATTTACTATGAATGCCTCTACGTTCTTTCCCTACTCCATACATTTACTGTGAATGCCTCTACGTTCTCTCCCTACTCATTTACTATGAATGCCTCTACGTTCTTTCCCTACTCCATACATTTACTATGAATGCCTCTACGTTCTTTCCCTACTCCATACATTTACTATGAATGCCTCTACGTTCTTCATTCCCTCCTCCATACATTTACTATGAATGCCTCTACGTTCTTTCCCTACTCATTTACTATGAATGCCTCTACGTTCTTCATTCCCTCCTTCATACATTTACTATGAATGCCTCTACGTTCTTTCCCTACTCCATACATTTACTATGAATGCCTCTACGTTCTTCATTCCCTCCTTCATACATTTACTATGAATGCCTCTACGTTCTTTCCCTCCTCCATACATTTACTATGAATGCCTCTACGTTCTTTCCCTACTCCATACATTTACTATGAATGCCTCTACGTTCTTCATTCCCTCCTTCATACATATACTATGAATGTCTCTACGTTCTTTCCCTACTCCATACATTTACTATGAATGCCTCTACGTTCTTTCCCTACTCCATACATTTACTATGAATGCCTCTACGTTCTTTCCCTACTCCATACATTTACTATGAATGCCTCTACGTTCTTTCCCTACTCCATACATTTACTATGAATGCCTCTACGTTCTTTCCCTCCTCCATACATTTACTATGAATGCCTCTACGTTCTTCATTCCCTCCTTCATACATTTACTATGAATGTCTCTACGTTCTTTCCCTCCTCCATACATTTACTATGAATGCCTCTACGTTCTTTCCCTCCTCCATACATTTACTATGAATGCCTCTACGTTCTTTCCCTCCTCCATACATTTACTATGAATGCCTCTACGTTCTTCATTCCCTCCTTCATACATTTACTATGAATGTCTCTACGTTCTTTCCCTCCTCCATACATTTACTATGAATGCCTCTACGTTCTCTCCCTACTCCATACATTTACTATGAATGCCTCTACGTTCTTTCCCTACTCCATACATTTACTATGAATGTCTCTACGTTCTTTCCCTACTCCATACATTTACTATGAATGCCTCTACGTTCTTTCCCTACTCCATACATTTACTATGAATGCCTCTACGTTCTCTCCCTACTCCATACATTTACTATGAATGCCTCTACGTTCTCTCCCTACTCCATACATTTACTATGAATGCCTCTACGATCTTTCCCTCCTCCATACATTTACTATGAATGCCTCTACGATCTTCATTCCCTCCTCCATACATTTACTATGAATGCCTCTACGTTCTTCATTCCCTCCTTCATACATTTACTATGAATGCCTCTACGTTCTTTCCCTCCTCCATACATTTACTATGAATGCCTCTACGTTCTTTCCCTACTCCATACATTTACTATGAATGCCTCTACGTTCTTTCCCTACTCCATACATTTACTATGAATGCCTCTACGTTCTTCATTCCCTCCTTCATACATTTACTATGAATGTCTCTACGTTCTTTCCCTACTCCATACATTTACTATGAATGCCTCTACGTTCTTTCCCTACTCCATACATTTACTATGAATGCCTCTACGTTCTTTCCCTACTCCATACATTTACTATGAATGCCTCTACGTTCTTTCCCTCCTCCATACATTTACTATGAATGCCTCTACGATCTTCATTCCCTACTCCATACATTTACTATGAATGCCTCTACGTTCTTTCCCTACTCCATACATTTACTATGAATGCCTCTACGTTCTTCATTCCCTCCTTCATACATTTACTATGAATGTCTCTACGTTCTTTCCCTACTCCATACATTTACTATGAATGCCTCTACGTTCTTTCCCTACTCCATACATTTACTATGAATGCCTCTACGTTCTTTCCCTACTCCATACATTTACTATGAATGCCTCTACGTTCTTTCCCTCCTCCATACATTTACTATGAATGCCTCTACGATCTTCATTCCCTCCTTCATACATTTACTATGAATGCCTCTACGTTCTTTCCCTCCTCCATACATTTACTATGAATGCCTCTACGTTCTTTCCCTCCTCCATACATTTACTATGAATGCCTCTACGTTCTTTACCTACTCCATACATTTACTATGAATGCCTCTACGTTCTTTCCCTACTCCATACATTTACTATGAATGCCTCTACGTTCTTTCCCTACTCCATACATTTACTATGAATGCCTCTACGTTCTTTCCCTCCTCCATACATTTACTATGAATGTCTCTACGTTCTTTCCCTACTCCATACATTTACTATGAATGCCTCTACGTTCTTTCCCTACTCCATACATTTACTATGAATGCCTCTACGTTCTTTCCCTACTCCATACATTTACTATGAATGCCTCTACGTTCTTTCCCTCCTCCATACATTTACTATGAATGTCTCTACGTTCTTTCCCTACTCCATACATTTACTATGAATGCCTCTACGTTCTTTCCCTACTCCATACATTTACTATGAATGCCTCTACGTTCTTTCCCTCCTCCATACATTTACTATGAATGCCTCTACGTTCTTTCCCTACTCCATACATTTACTATGAATGCCTCTACGTTCTTCATTCCCTCCTTCATACATTTACTATGAATGTCTCTACGTTCTTTCCCTACTCCATACATTTACTATGAATGCCTCTACGTTCTTTCCCTACTCCATACATTTACTATGAATGCCTCTACGTTCTTTCCCTACTCCATACATTTACTATGAATGCCTCTACGTTCTTTCCCTCCTCCATACATTTACTATGAATGCCTCTACGTTCTTTCCCTACTCCATACATTTACTATGAATGCCTCTACGTTCTTTCCCTCCTCCATACATTTACTATGAATGCCTCTACGTTCTTTCCCTACTCCATACATTTACTATGAATGCCTCTACGTTCTTTCCCTCCTCCATACATTTACTATGAATGCCTCTACGTTCTTTCCCTACTCCATACATTTACTATGAATGCCTCTACGTTCTTTCCCTCCTCCATACATTTACTATGAATGCCTCTACGTTCTTTCCCTACTCCATACATTTACTATGAATGCCTCTACGTTCTTTCCCTACTCCATACATTTACTATGAATGCCTCTACGTTCTTTCCCTCCTACATACATTTACTATGAATGCCTCTACGTTCTTTCCCTACTCCATACATTTACTATGAATGCCTCTACGTTCTTCATTCCCTCCTTCATACATTTACTATGAATGCCTCTACGTTCTTTCCCTACTCCATACATTTACTATGAATGCCTCTACGTTCTTTCCCTACTCCATACATTTACTATGAATGCCTCTACGTTCTTTCCCTACTCCATACATTTACTATGAATGCCTCTACGATCTTCATTCCCTCCTTCATACATTTACTATGAATGCCTCTACGTTCTTCATTCCCTCCTTCATACATTTACTATGAATGCCTCTACGTTCTTTCCCTACTCCATACATTTACTATGAATGCCTCTACGTTCTTTCCCTACTCCATACATTTACTATGAATGCCTCTACGTTCTTTCCCTACTCCATACATTTACTATGAATGCCTCTACGATCTTCATTCCCTCCTTCATACATTTACTATGAATGCCTCTACGTTCTTTCCCTACTCCATACATTTACTATGAATGCCTCTACGTTCTTTCCCTACTCCATACATTTACTATGAATGCCTCTACGTTCTTTCCCTACTCCATACATTTACTATGAATGCCTCTACGTTCTTCATTCCCTCCTCCATACATTTACTATGAATGCCTCTACGTTCTTTCCCTACTCCATACATTTACTATGAATGCCTCTACGTTCTTCATTCCCTCCTTCATACATTTACTATGAATGCCTCTACGTTCTTTCCCTACTCCATACATTTACTATGAATGCCTCTACGTTCTCTCCCTACTCATTTACTATGAATGCCTCTACGTTCTTTCCCTACTCCATACATTTACTATGAATGCCTCTACGTTCTTTCCCTCCTCCATACATTTACTATGAATGCCTCTACGTTCTTTCCCTACTCCATACATTTACTATGAATGCCTCTACGTTCTTCATTCCCTCCTTCATACATTTACTATGAATGCCTCTACGTTCTTTCCCTCCTCCATACATTTACTATGAATGCCTCTACGTTCTTTCCCTACTCCATACATTTACTATGAATGCCTCTACGTTCTTTCCCTCCTCCATACATTTACTATGAATGCCTCTACGTTCTTTCCCTCCTCATTTACTATGAATGCCTCTACGTTCTTCTTTCCCTCCTCCATACATTTACTATGAATGCCTCTACGATCTTTCCCTACTCCATACATTTACTATGAATGCCTCTACGATCTTTCCCTCCTCATTTACTATGAATGCCTCTACGTTCTTTCCCTCCTCCATACATTTACTATGAATGCCTCTACGTTCTTTCCCTACTCCATACATTTACTATGAATGCCTCTACGTTCTTTCCCTACTCCATACATTTACTATGAATGCCTCTACGTTCTTTCCCTCCTCCATACATTTACTATGAATGCCTCTACGTTCATTCCCTCCTCCATACATTTACTATGAATGCCTCTACGTTCATTCCCTCCTCATTTACTATGAATGCCTCTACGTTCTTTCCCTACTCCATACATTTACTATGAATGCCTCTACGTTCTTTCCCTCCTCCATACATTTACTATGAATGCCTCTACGTTCTCTCCCTCCTCCATACATTTACTATGAATGCCTCTACGATCTTCATTCCCTCCTCCATACATTTACTATGAATGCCTCTACGTTCTTCATTCCCTCCTTCATACATTTACTATGAATGCCTCTACGTTCTTTCCCTCCTCCATACATTTACTATGAATGCCTCTACGATCTTCATTCCCTCCTCCATACATTTACTATGAATGCCTCTACGTTCTTCATTCCCTCCTTCATACATTTACTATGAATGCCTCTACGTTCTTTCCCTCCTCCATACATTTACTATGAATGCCTCTACGTTCTCTCCCTCCTCCATACATTTACTATGAATGCCTCTACGATCTTCATTCCCTCCTCCATACATTTACTATGAATGCCTCTACGTTCTTCATTCCCTCCTTCATACATTTACTATGAATGCCTCTACGTTCTTTCCCTCCTCCATACATTTACTATGAATGCCTCTACGATCTTCATTCCCTCCTCCATACATTTACTATGAATGCCTCTACGTTCTTCATTCCCTCCTTCATACATTTACTATGAATGCCTCTACGTTCTTTCCCTCCTCCATACATTTACTATGAATGCCTCTACGATCTTCATTCCCTCCTCCATACATTTACTATGAATGCCTCTACGTTCTTCATTCCCTCCTTCATACATTTACTATGAATGCCTCTACGATCTTTCCCTACTCCATACATTTACTATGAATGCCTCTACGTTCTTTCCCTCCTCCATACATTTACTATGAATGCCTCTACGTTCTTTCCCTACTCCATACATTTACTATGAATGCCTCTACGTTCTTCATTCCCTCCTTCATACATTTACTATGAATGCCTCTACGTTCTTTCCCTACTCCATACATTTACTATGAATGCCTCTACGTTCTTTCCCTCCTCCATACATTTACTATGAATGCCTCTACGATCTTTCCCTACTCCATACATTTACTATGAATGCCTCTACGATCTTTCCCTCCTCATTTACTATGAATGCCTCTACGTTCATTCCCTACTCCATACATTTACTATGAATGCCTCTACGTTCTCTCCCTACTCCATACATTTACTATGAATGCCTCTACGTTCTTTCCCTCCTCCATACATTTACTATGAATGCCTCTACGTTCTTTCCCTCCTCCATACATTTACTATGAATGCCTCTACGATCTTTCCCTACTCCATACATTTACTATGAATGCCTCTACGATCTTTCCCTCCTCATTTACTATGAATGCCTCTACGTTCATTCCCTACTCCATACATTTACTATGAATGCCTCTACGTTCTTTCCCTCCTCCATACATTTACTATGAATGCCTCTACGATCTTTCCCTACTCCATACATTTACTATGAATGCCTCTACGATCTTTCCCTCCTCATTTACTATGAATGCCTCTACGTTCTTTCCCTACTCCATACATTTACTATGAATGCCTCTACGTTCTCTCCCTACTCATTTACTATGAATGCCTCTACGATCTTTCCCTACTCCATACATTTACTATGAATGCCTCTACGATCTTCTTTCCCTACTCCATACATTTACTATGAATGCCTCTACGTTCTCTCCCTACTCATTTACTATGAATGCCTCTACGTTCTCTCCCTACTCATTTACTATGAATGCCTCTACGTTCTTTCCCTACTCCATACATTTACTATGAATGCCTCTACGTTCTTTCCCTACTCCATACATTTACTATGAATGCCTCTACGTTCTCTCCCTACTCATTTACTATGAATGCCTCTACGATCTTTCCCTACTCCATACATTTACTATGAATGCCTCTACGATCTTCTTTCCCTACTCCATACATTTACTATGAATGCCTCTACGTTCTTTCCCTACTCCATACATTTACTATGAATGCCTCTACGATCTTTCCCTCCTCATTTACTATGAATGCCTCTACGTTCTTTCCCTCCTCCATACATTTACTATGAATGCCTCTACGTTCTTTCCCTACTCCATACATTTACTATGAATGCCTCTACGTTCTTTCCCTACTCCATACATTTACTATGAATGCCTCTACGTTCTTTCCCTACTCCATACATTTACTATGAATGCCTCTACGTTCTTTCCCCACTCCATACATATACTATGAATGCCTCTACGTTCTTTCCCTACTCCATACATTTACTATGAATGCCTCTACGTTCTTTCCCTACTCCATACATTTACTATGAATGCCTCTACGTTCTTTCCCTACTCCATACATTTACTATGAATGCCTCTACGTTCTTTCCCTCCTCATTTACTATGAATGCCTCTACGTTCTTTCCCTCCTCCATACATTTACTATGAATGCCTCTACGTTCTTTCCCTCCTCCATACATTTACTATGAATGCCTCTACGTTCATTCCCTCCTCCATACATTTACTATGAATGCCTCTACGTTCTCTCCCTCCTCATTTACTATGAATGCCTCTACGTTCTTTCCCTCCTCATTTACTATGAATGCCTCTACGTTCTTTCCCTCCTCCATACATTTACTATGAATGCCTCTACGTTCTTTCCCTCCTCATTTACTATGAATGCCTCTACGTTCTTTCCCTCCTCATTTACTATGAATGCCTCTACGTTCTTTCCCTCCTCCATACATTTACTATGAATGCCTCTACGTTCTTCTTTCCCTACTCCATACATTTACTATGTATGCCTCTACGTTCTCTCCCTACTCATTTACTATGAATGCCTCTACGATCTTTCCCTCCTCATTTACTATGAATGCCTCTACGTTCTTTCCCTCCTCATTTACTATGAATGCCTCTACGTTCTTTCCCTCCTCATTTACTATGAATGCCTCTACGTTCTTTCCCTACTCCATACATTTACTATGAATGCCTCTACGTTCTCTCCCTACTCATTTACTATGAATGCCTCTACGTTCTCTCCCTACTCATTTACTATGAATGCCTCTACGTTCTCTCCCTACTCATTTACTATGAATGCCTCTACGATCTTTCCCTCCTCATTTACTATGAATGCCTCTACGTTCTTTCCCTCCTCATTTACTATGAATGCCTCTACGATCTTTCCCTCCTCATTTACTATGAATGCCTCTACGATCTTTCCCTCCTCATTTACTATGAATGCCTCTACGTTCTTTCCCTCCTCATTTACTATGAATGCCTCTACGTTCTTTCCCTCCTCATTTACTATGAATGCCTCTACGTTCTTTCCCTCCTCATTTACTATGAATGCCTCTACGTTCTTTCCCTACTCCATACATTTACTATGTATGCCTCTACGTTCTCTCCCTACTCATTTACTATGAATGCCTCTACGATCTTTCCCTCCTCATTTACTATGAATGCCTCTACGTTCTTTCCCTCCTCATTTACTATGAATGCCTCTACGTTCTCTCCCTCCTCATTTACTATGAATGCCTCTACGATCTTTCCCTCCTCATTTACTATGAATGCCTCTACGTTCTTTCCCTCCTCATTTACTATGAATGCCTCTACGTTCTTTCCCTCCTCATTTACTATGAATGCCTCTACGTTCTTTCCCTCCTCATTTACTATGAATGCCTCTACGTTCTCTCCCTACTCATTTACTATGAATGCCTCTACGTTCTCTCCCTACTCATTTACTATGAATGCCTCTACGTTCTTTCCCTACTCCATACATTTACTATGTATGCCTCTACGTTCTCTCCCTACTCATTTACTATGAATGCCTCTACGATCTTTCCCTCCTCATTTACTATGAATGCCTCTACGTTCTTTCCCTCCTCATTTACTATGAATGCCTCTACGATCTTTCCCTCCTCATTTACTATGAATGCCTCTACGATCTTTCCCTCCTCATTTACTATGAATGCCTCTACGTTCTTTCCCTCCTCATTTACTATGAATGCCTCTACGTTCTTTCCCTCCTCATTTACTATGAATGCCTCTACGTTCTTTCCCTCCTCATTTACTATGAATGCCTCTACGTTCTTTCCCTACTCCATACATTTACTATGAATGCCTCTACGTTCTTTCCCTACTCCATACATTTACTATGAATGCCTCTACGTTCTTTCCCTACTCCATACATTTACTATGTATGCCTCTACGTTCTCTCCCTACTCATTTACTATGAATGCCTCTACGATCTTCTTTCCCTACTCCATACATTTACTATGAATGCCTCTACGTTCTTTCCCTCCTCATTTACTATGAATGCCTCTACGTTCTTTCCCTCCTCATTTACTATGAATGCCTCTACGTTCTTTCCCTCCTCATTTACTATGAATGCCTCTACGTTCTTTCCCTCCTCCATACATTTACTATGAATGCCTCTACGTTCTTCTTTCCCTACTCCATACATTTACTATGTATGCCTCTACGTTCTCTCCCTACTCATTTACTATGAATGCCTCTACGATCTTTCCCTCCTCATTTACTATGAATGCCTCTACGTTCTTTCCCTCCTCCATACATTTACTATGAATGCCTCTACGTTCTTTCCCTACTCCATACATTTACTATGAATGCCTCTACGTTCTTTCCCTACTCCATACATTTACTATGAATGCCTCTACGTTCTCTCCCTCCTCATTTACTATGAATGCCTCTACGTTCTTTCCCTACTCCATACATTTACTATGTATGCCTCTACGTTCTCTCCCTACTCATTTACTATGAATGCCTCTACGATCTTTCCCTCCTCATTTACTATGAATGCCTCTACGTTCTTTCCCTACTCCATACATTTACTATGAATGCCTCTACGTTCTTTCCCTACTCCATACATTTACTATGAATGCCTCTACGTTCTCTCCCTCCTCATTTACTATGAATGCCTCTACGTTCTTTCCCTCCTCCATACATTTACTATGAATGCCTCTACGTTCTTTCCCTACTCCATACATTTACTATGAATGCCTCTACGTTCTTTCCCTCCTCCATACATTTACTATGAATGCCTCTACGTTCTCCCCCTACTCATTTACTATGAATGCCTCTACGTTCTTTCCCTACTCCATACATTTACTATGAATGCCTCTACGTTCTTTCCCTACTCCATACATTTACTATGAATGCCTCTACGTTCTTTCCCTACTCCATACATTTACTATGAATGCCTCTACGTTCTCTCCCTACTCATTTACTATGAATGCCTCTACGTTCTTTCCCTACTCCATACATTTACTATGAATGCCTCTACGTTCTTTCCCTCCTCATTTACTATGAATGCCTCTACGTTCTTTCCCTCCTCATTTACTATGAATGCCTCTACGTTCTTTCCCTCCTCATTTACTATGAATGCCTCTACGTTCTTTCCCTCCTCATTTACTATGAATGCCTCTACGTTCTTTCCCTCCTCCATACATTTACTATGAATGCCTCTACGTTCTCTCCCTACTCATTTACTATGAATGCCTCTACGATCTTTCCCTACTCATTTACTATGAATGCCTCTACGATCTTTCCCTACTCATTTACTATGAATGCCTCTACGTTCTTTCCCTCCTCATTTACTATGAATGCCTCTACGTTCTCTCCCTCCTCATTTACTATGAATGCCTCTACGTTCTTTCCCTCCTCCATACATTTACTATGAATGCCTCTACGTTCTTTCCCTCCTCCATACATTTACTATGAATGCCTCTACGTTCTTTCCCTCCTCCATACATTTACTATGAATGCCTCTACGTTCTCTCCCTACTCATTTACTATGAATGCCTCTACGATCTTTCCCTACTCATTTACTATGAATGCCTCTACGATCTTTCCCTACTCATTTACTATGAATGCCTCTACGTTCTTTCCCTCCTCATTTACTATGAATGCCTCTACGTTCTCTCCCTCCTCATTTACTATGAATGCCTCTACGTTCTTTCCCTCCTCCATACATTTTCTATGAATGCCTCTACGTTCTTTCCCTCCTCCATACATTTACTATGAATGCCTCTACGTTCTTTCCCTCCTCCATACATTTACTATGAATGCCTCTACGTTCTTTCCCTCCTCCATACATTTACTATGAATGCCTCTACGATCTTTCCCTACTCATTTACTATGAATGCCTCTACGATCTTTCCCTACTCATTTACTATGAATGCCTCTACGTTCTTTCCCTCCTCATTTACTATGAATGCCTCTACGTTCTCTCCCTCCTCATTTACTATGAATGCCTCTACGTTCTTTCCCTCCTCCATACATTTACTATGAATGCCTCTACGTTCTTTCCCTCCTCCATACATTTACTATGAATGCCTCTACGTTCTCTCCCTCCTCATTTACTATGAATGCCTCTACGTTCTTTCCCTCCTCATTTACTATGAATGCCTCTACGTTCTTTCCCTCCTCCATACATTTACTATGAATGCCTCTACGTTCTTCTTTCCCTACTCCATACATTTACTATGAATGCCTCTACGATCTTTCCCTCCTCATTTACTATGAATGCCTCTACGTTCTTTCCCTCCTCCATACATTTACTATGAATGCCTCTACGTTCTTTCCCTACTCCATACATTTACTATGAATGCCTCTACGTTCTTTCCCTACTCCATACATTTACTATGAATGCCTCTACGTTCTTTCCCTACTCCATACATTTACTATGAATGCCTCTACGTTCTCTCCCTCCTCATTTACTATGAATGCCTCTACGTTCTTTCCCTCCTCCATACATTTACTATGAATGCCTCTACGTTCTTTCCCTCCTCCATACATTTACTATGAATGCCTCTACGTTCTTTCCCTACTCCATACATTTACTATGAATGCCTCTACGTTCTTTCCCTACTCCATACATTTACTATGAATGCCTCTACGTTCTCTCCCTCCTCATTTACTATGAATGCCTCTACGTTCTTTCCCTCCTCCATACATTTACTATGAATGCCTCTACGTTCTTTCCCTACTCCATACATTTACTATGAATGCCTCTACGTTCTCTCCCTCCTCATTTACTATGAATGCCTCTACGTTCTTTCCCTCCTCCATACATTTACTATGAATGCCTCTACGTTCTTTCCCTACTCCATACATTTACTATGAATGCCTCTACGTTCTCTCCCTACTCATTTACTATGAATGCCTCTACGTTCATTCCCTCCTCCATACATTTACTATGAATGCCTCTACGTTCTCTCCCTACTCATTTACTATGAATGCCTCTACGTTCTCTCCCTACTCATTTACTATGAATGCCTCTACGTTCTCTCCCTACTCATTTACTATGAATGCCTCTACGTTCTCTCCCTACTCATTTACTATGAATGCCTCTACGTTCTCTCCCTACTCATTTACTATGAATGCCTCTACGTTCTCTCCCTACTCATTTACTATGAATGCCTCTACGTTCTCTCCCTACTCATTTACTATGAATGCCTCTACGTTCTCTCCCTACTCATTTACTATGAATGCCTCTACGTTCTTTCCCTACTCCATACATTTACTATGAATGCCTCTACGTTCTTTCCCTCCTCCATACATTTACTATGAATGCCTCTACGTTCATTCCCTCCTCCATACATTTACTATGAATGCCTCTACGTTCTCTCCCTACTCATTTACTATGAATGCCTCTACGTTCTTTCCCTCCTCCATACATTTACTATGAATGCCTCTACGTTCTTTCCCTACTCTATACATTTACTATGAATGCCTCTACGTTCTTTCCCTCCTCCATACATTTACTATGAATGCCTCTACGTTCTTTCCCTACTCCATACATTTACTATGAATGCCTCTACGTTCTTTCCCTACTCCATACATTTACTATGAATGCCTCTACGTTCTTTCCCTCCTCCATACATTTACTATGAATGCCTCTACGATCTTCATTCCCTCCTCCATACATTTACTATGAATGCCTCTACGTTCTTTCCCTACTCCATACATTTACTATGAATGCCTCTACGTTCTTTCCCTACTCCATACATTTACTATGAATGCCTCTACGTTCTTTCCCTCCTCCATACATTTACTATGAATGCCTCTACGTTCTTTCCCTACTCCATACATTTACTATGAATGCCTCTACGTTCTTTCCCTCCTCCATACATTTACTATGAATGCCTCTACGTTCTTTCCCTACTCCATACATTTACTATGAATGCCTCTACGTTCTTTCCCTCCTCCATACATTTACTATGAATGCCTCTACGTTCTTTCCCTACTCCATACATTTACTATGAATGCCTCTACGTTCTTTCCCTCCTCCATACATTTACTATGAATGCCTCTACGTTCTTTCCCTACTCCATACATTTACTATGAATGCCTCTACGTTCTTTCCCTACTCCATACATTTACTATGAATGCCTCTACGTTCTTTCCCTCCTCCATACATTTACTATGAATGCCTCTACGTTCTTTCCCTACTCCATACATTTACTATGAATGCCTCTACGTTCTTTCCCTACTCCATACATTTACTATGAATGCCTCTACGTTCTTCATTCCCTCCTTCATACATTTACTATGAATGCCTCTACGATCTTTCCCTCCTCCATACATTTACTATGAATGCCTCTACGTTCTTTCCCTCCTCCATACATTTACTATGAATGCCTCTACGATCTTTCCCTACTCCATACATTTACTATGAATGCCTCTACGTTCTTTCCCTACTCCATACATTTACTATGAATGCCTCTACGTTCTTCATTCCCTCCTTCATACATTTACTATGAATGCCTCTACGTTCTTCTTTCCCTCCTCCATACATTTACTATGAATGCCTCTACGATCTTTCCCTACTCCATACATTTACTATGAATGCCTCTACGATCTTTCCCTCCTCATTTACTATGAATGCCTCTACGTTCTTTCCCTACTCCATACATTTACTATGAATGCCTCTACGATCTTTCCCTACTCCATACATTTACTATGAATGCCTCTACGTTCTTTCCCTACTCCATACATTTACTATGAATGCCTCTACGATCTTCTTTCCCTACTCCATACATTTACTATGAATGCCTCTACGTTCTTTCCCTCCTCCATACATTTACTATGAATGCCTCTACGATCTTCTTTCCCTACTCCATACATTTACTATGAATGCCTCTACGTTCTTTCCCTACTCCATACATTTACTATGAATGCCTCTACGTTCTTTCCCTACTCATTTACTATGAATGCCTCTACGTTCTCTCCCTACTCCATACATTTACTATGAATGCCTCTACGTTCTTTCCCTACTCCATACATTTACTATGAATGCCTCTACGATCTTTCCCTCCTCATTTACTATGAATGCCTCTACGTTCATTCCCTACTCCATACATTTACTATGAATGCCTCTACGTTCTCTCCCTCCTCATTTACTATGAATGCCTCTACGTTCTTTCCCTCCTCATTTACTATGAATGCCTCTACGTTCTCTCCCTACTCATTTACTATGAATGCCTCTACGTTCTTTCCCTCCTCATTTACTATGAATGCCTCTACGTTCTCTCCCTACTCATTTACTATGAATGCCTCTACGTTCTCTCCCTACTCATTTACTATGAATGCCTCTACGTTCTTCTTTCCCTCCTCCATACATTTACTATGAATGCCTCTACGTTCTTCTTTCCCTCCTCCATACATTTACTATGAATGCCTCTACGTTCTTTCCCTACTCCATACATTTACTATGAATGCCTCTACGTTCTCTCCCTCCTCATTTACTATGAATGCCTCTACGTTCTTTCCCTCCTCATTTACTATGAATGCCTCTACGTTCTTTCCCTCCTCATTTACTATGAATGCCTCTACGTTCTCTCCCTACTCATTTACTATGAATGCCTCTACGTTCTCTCCCTACTCATTTACTATGAATGCCTCTACGTTCTCTCCCTACTCATTTACTATGAATGCCTCTACGTTCTTTCCCTACTCATTTACTATGAATGCCTCTACGTTCTTTCCCTCCTCATTTACTATGAATGCCTCTACGTTCTCTCCCTACTCCATCTTACTATGAATGCCTCTACGTTCTCTCCCTACTCATTTACTATGAATGCCTCTACGTTCTCCCCCTACTCATTTACTATGAATGCCTCTACGTTCTCTCCCTACTCATTTACTATGAATGCCTCTACGTTCTCTCCCTACTCATTTACTATGAATGCCTCTACGATCTTTCCCTCCTCCATACATTTACTATGAATGCCTCTACGTTCTTTCCCTACTCCATACATTTACTATGAATGCCTCTACGTTCATTCCCTACTCCATACATTTACTATGAATGCCTCTACGTTCTCTCCCTACTCCATACATTTACTATGAATGCCTCTACGTTCTTTCCCTACTCCATACATTTACTATGAATGCCTCTACGTTCTCTTCCTACTCCATACATTTACTATGAATGCCTCTACGTTCTCTCCCTCCTCATTTACTATTAATGCCTCTACGTTCTCTCCCTACTCATTTACTATGAATGCCTCTACGTTCTCTCCCTACTCATTTACTATGAATGCCTCTACGTTCTTTCCCTCCTCATTTACTATGAATGCCTCTACGTTCTCTCCCTACTCATTTACTATGAATGCCTCTACGTTCTCTCCCTACTCATTTACTATGAATGCCTCTACGATCTTTCCCTCCTCCATACATTTACTATGAATGCCTCTACGTTCTTTCCCTACTCCATACATTTACTATGAATGCCTCTACGTTCATTCCCTACTCCATACATTTACTATGAATGCCTCTACGTTCTTTCCCTACTCCATACATTTACTATGAATGCCTCTACGTTCTCTCCCTCCTCATTTACTATTAATGCCTCTACGTTCTTTCCCTACTCCATACATTTACTATGAATGCCTCTACGATCATTCCCTCCTCCATACATTTACTATGAATGCCTCTACGTTCATTCCCTACTCCATACATTTACTATGAATGCCTCTACGTTCTTTCCCTACTCCATACATTTACTATGAATGCCTCTACGTTCTCTCCCTACTCCATACATTTACTATGAATGCCTCTACGTTCTCTCCCTACTCCATACATTTACTATGAATGCCTCTACGTTCTCTTCCCTACTCCATACATTTACTATGAATGCCTCTACGTTCTCTCCCTCCTCATTTACTATGAATGCCTCTACGTTCTCTCCCTACTCATTTACTATGAATGCCTCTACGTTCTCTCCCTACTCATTTACTATGAATGCCTCTACGATCTTTCCCTCCTCCATACATTTACTATGAATGCCTCTACGTTCATTCCCTACTCCATACATTTACTATGAATGCCTCTACGTTCTTTCCCTACTCCATACATTTACTATGAATGCCTCTACGTTCTCTCCCTACTCCATACATTTACTATGAATGCCTCTACGTTCTCTCCCTACTCCATACATTTACTATGAATGCCTCTACGTTCATTCCTACTCCATACATTTACTATGAATGCCTCTACGTTCTCTCCCTACTCCATACATTTACTATGAATGCCTCTACGTTCTCTCCCTACTCATTTACTATGAATGCCTCTACGTTCTCTCCCTACTCATTTACTATGAATGCCTCTACGTTCTTTCCCTCCTCATTTACTATTAATGCCTCTACGTTCTCTCCCTACTCATTTACTATGAATGCCTCTACGTTCTCTCCCTACTCATTTACTATGAATGCCTCTACGTTCTCTCCCTACTCATTTACTATGAATGCCTCTACGTTCTCTCCCTACTCATTTACTATGAATGCCTCTACGTTCTTTCCCTACTCCATACATTTACTATGAATGCCTCTACGTTCTTTCCCTACTCCATACATTTACTATGAATGCCTCTACGTTCTTTCCCTCCTCCATACATTTACTATGAATGCCTCTACGTTCTCTCCCTACTCATTTACTATGAATGCCTCTACGTTCTCTCCCTCCTCATTTACTATGAATGCCTCTACGTTCTTTCCCTCCTCATTTACTATGAATGCCTCTACGTTCTCTCCCTACTCATTTACTATGAATGCCTCTACGTTCTTTCCCTCCTCATTTACTATGAATGCCTCTACGTTCTCTCCCTACTCATTTACTATGAATGCCTCTACGTTCTTTCCCTCCTCATTTACTATGAATGCCTCTACGTTCTTTCCCTACTCATTTACTATGAATGCCTCTACGTTCTCTCCCTACTCATTTACTATGAATGCCTCTACGTTCTTTCCCTCCTCATTTACTATTAATGCCTCTACGTTCTCTCCCTACTCATTTACTATGAATGCCTCTACGTTCTCTCCCTACTCATTTACTATGAATGCCTCTACGTTCTCTCCCTACTCATTTACTATGAATGCCTCTACGTTCTTTCCCTCCTCATTTACTATGAATGCCTCTACGTTCTCTCCCTACTCATTTACTATGAATGCCTCTACGTTCTTTCCCTCCTCATTTACTATGAATGCCTCTACGTTCTCTCCCTACTCATTTACTATGAATGCCTCTACGTTCTTTCCCTCCTCATTTACTATGAATGCCTCTACGTTCTTTCCCTACTCATTTACTATGAATGCCTCTACGTTCTCTCCCTACTCATTTACTATGAATGCCTCTACGTTCTTTCCCTCCTCATTTACTATGAATGCCTCTACGTTCTTTCCCTACTCATTTACTATGAATGCCTCTACGTTCTTTCCCTACTCATTTACTATGAATGCCTCTACGTTCTCTCCCTCCTCATTTACTATGAATGCCTCTACGTTCTCTCCCTCCTCATTTACTATTAATGCCTCTACGTTCTCTCCCTACTCATTTACTATGAATGCCTCTACGTTCTCTCCCTACTCATTTACTATGAATGCCTCTACGTTCTTTCCCTACTCATTTACTATGAATGCCTCTACGTTCTCTCCCTACTCATTTACTATGAATGCCTCTACGTTCTCTCCCTACTCATTTACTATGAATGCCTCTACGTTCTCTCCCTACTCATTTACTATGAATGCCTCTACGTTCTCTCCCTCCTCATTTACTATGAATGCCTCTACGTTCTCTCCCTCCTCATTTACTATGAATGCCTCTACGTTCTCTCCCTACTCATTTACTATGAATGCCTCTACGTTCTTTCCCTCCTCATTTACTATGAATGCCTCTACGTTCTCTCCCTACTCATTTACTATGAATGCCTCTACGTTCTCTCCCTACTCATTTACTATGAATGCCTCTACGTTCTTTCCCTACTCCATACATTTACTATGAATGCCTCTACGTTCTTTCCCTACTCCATACATTTACTATGAATGCCTCTACGTTCTCTCCCTACTCATTTACTATGAATGCCTCTACGTTCTCTCCCTACTCATTTACTATGAATGCCTCTACGTTCTCTCCCTCCTCATTTACTATGAATGCCTCTACGTTCTTTCCCTACTCATTTACTATGAATGCCTCTACGTTCTCTCCCTACTCATTTACTATGAATGCCTCTACGTTCTTTCCCTCCTCCATACATTTACTATGAATGCCTCTACGTTCTTTCCCTCCTCATTTACTATGAATGCCTCTACGTTCTTTCCCTCCTCCATACATTTACTATGAATGCCTCTACGTTCTTTCCCTCCTCCATACATTTACTATGAATGCCTCTACGTTCTTTCCCTCCTCATTTACTATGAATGCCTCTACGCTCTTTCCCTCCTCATTTACTATGAATGCCTCTACGATCTTTCCCTCCTCATTTACTATGAATGCCTCTACGCTCTTTCCCTACTCATTTACTATGAATGCCTCTACGTTCTTTCCCTACTCCATACATTTACTATGAATGCCTCTACGATCTTCTTTCCCTCCTCCATACATTTACTATGAATGCCTCTACGTTCTTTCCCTCCTCCATACATTTACTATGAATGCCTCTACGTTCTTTCCCTCCTCATTTACTATGAATGCCTCTACGATCTTTCCCTACTCCATACATTTACTATGAATGCCTCTACGTTCTCTCCCTACTCCATACATTTACTATGAATGCCTCTACGTTCTTTCCCTCCTCCATACATTTACTATGAATGCCTCTACGTTCTTTCCCTCCTCATTTACTATGAATGCCTCTACGCTCTTTCCCTCCTCATTTACTATGAATGCCTCTACGTTCTTTCCCTCCTCATTTACTATGAATGCCTCTACGTTCTTTCCCTCCTCATTTACTATTAATGCCTCTACGTTCTCTCCCTCCTCATTTACTATGAATGCCTCTACGCTCTTTCCCTACTCATTTACTATGAATGCCTCTACGTTCTTTCCCTCCTCATTTACTATGAATGCCTCTACGCTCTTTCCCTACTCATTTACTATGAATGCCTCTACGTTCTTTCCCTACTCCATACATTTACTATGAATGCCTCTACGTTCTTTCCCTACTCCATACATTTACTATGAATGCCTCTACGATCTTTCCCTCCTCATTTACTATGAATGCCTCTACGTTCTTTCCCTACTCCATACATTTACTATGAATGCCTCTACGTTCTCTCCCTACTCATTTACTATGAATGCCTCTACGTTCTCTCCCTACTCCATACATTTACTATGAATGCCTCTACGTTCTCTCCCTACTCATTTACTATGAATGCCTCTACGTTCTCTCCCTACTCATTTACTATGAATGCCTCTACGTTCTTTCCCTCCTCCATACATTTACTATGAATGCCTCTACGTTCTCTCCCTACTCATTTACTATGAATGCCTCTACGTTCTTTCCCTCCTCCATACATTTACTATGAATGCCTCTACGTTCTTCATTCCCTCCTCCATACATTTACTATGAATGCCTCTACGTTCTTTCCCTCCTCATTTACTATGAATGCCTCTACGTTCTTTCCCTACTCCATACATTTACTATGAATGCCTCTACGATCTTTCCCTACTCCATACATTTACTATGAATGCCTCTACGATCTTTCCCTACTCCATATGTATGTATGTATGTATGTATAATATAGACTATCATTTGGTTAAAATAGCACTAAACATATATATCAAATGTAGCAGAATTTAAGTTGTCCTAAAAATGGTTATAGATTTACACTAATTTAACAGTCCTAAGAAAGATATCGTTCTACAATTAATGAGAACCAAAACATAATAGTATTAATAATAAGTTAATTCAAATGTAATAATTAATTCAGGCGTTGTATATTTATAAATATAGACAGTAAAGTAAACTAATTAATTAAAGTAGTAGATAATTGTCATTAATAAATATCATGATAATAAAGTAATGTCGTACAGTATGTACAAATATAAGTATAATATATTGGTAATGATTAATATACATGGGCTCATTAGTAGGTTGTGCAATGTCAATTGAATAAATAATAAATAAATGAATTGATTAAATAATAAGTGAAATACTGCTAATTACTAAATAGAATGTGGCGGCGGGTTAGCCTGACAATTACAGTTGATTAAGTGAATAAATATTGATAATAATTAATATGCACGGGGGTCGGGGGGGGGGGGGGGGGGGGGGTCAGCGTTATTGATTAACTAAATAAGAAGTTGAATAAATAATAAATAAATAGTAAATTCCTAAAAAAAAAAAAAAAAAAAAAAAAAAAAAAAATTTACATTTAATGTGGTGGTGGATTTACCGCGCGATTCTGTTTACGACTTTGAACAAGTTTATTGACGTATGTTGGTGCGCCAAATATATCGAGAATCGAAGAGATGGTGTGCTGCTCCCCTCCGAGAAAGAGATCGCGTTCTGAGGAGTAATCTGGACATTTGAGGAGAAAGTGGTCTTCGTCTTCTATCTCACCACATCGACATAAGCGTTCTTCTCTGGGGAGGCGATTGTATCTGCCTTTCTCGATGGCAAGTTCATGCGCGCTAGTGCGAATGCGTGAGTACGCTATTATATCCGCGGAAGAGTACATCGAGTCATATGCAGCTGGTCTTGATAGCGATGGGTTAATGGAAAGATAAGTGCAGTATTTGGTCTTACCCTTATTTGACTTTGATATTATAGACTGTTTTATCTTATCGAGTGCGTCCCTTTCTACCGATTTCGGTTCAGGAATATCGGCGCATGATTTAAGGTATGTTATTAATGAAGAGTTGTTGTTGGGGTGTTCTATAAGGGAAAGCAGTGGGTCCGACATGTGATCGTGTTTGTTGGAAATAATGCGTTTAACTAACGAGGAAGTACGCGCCTTGATAACAGCGGTTATGGGGGGCCGTTCAAGCTCGATATAAACAAATTCGTTTGGTGTTGTTCGTTTTAGGCCTAACATAGTTTTTAATATTTTTCGATATTGGTCTTCGAGTTTGTTGAAATTAACATTACCCCACGCCTCACAATTATATAAAATACCGTTAACGATGCATGCGTCGAGGACTTTTTCTTTGACTTTTAAAGGAGCAGCCATGTTTTCTCTAAGGAAGGCATAATATTTTATAAAGTGTTTTTGCTTCAGCTTGAGGTCAGCGGTGAACATATCCCTGAGACTGCCGGAAGCACAAAGTGTTGAACCCAAATATATTTCTGATTTAGATATATCTATTTTTCCATGTTTAAGCAGTAATGGTTCGTTTTCGTCAATCGGTTCATTTACACATAAGACCGCGCATTTTTTTGGGTTAAGTTTTATGAAGTTCTCATGACAATATATCTCAAGCAAATTAAGTTTGAGTATAGCTGTACCACGAGTAGCGGCCAAAAGTAGGGTGTCGTCAGCGTGGATCAGAAGGTGTATATTCTTAATAAGCTGCTCTGGTTTGCATTTATCAAAAATCTTAATTAAACCTAATGTATATATCACGAAAAGAATTGGGCTCGATGGGGCCCCCTGTCGAATTCCACTCAATAGTTTGAAGATTATTGAGAATTCATTCCCATGATGTACTGATACCTCTGTGGTTTGATAGACGGCCATTAGCGCGCGCAACATTATTATTCCACATCCTAGCTGTGACAGTTTTATAAATAGTTGTCTTCTACTTATTTTGTCAAATGCGGCCGAGAAATCTGTTAGTATAATAAATAACCGTTTTTTTTGGTGATTAGCGGAATCTAGTAGAATTCGAACAGTAAGCACATGTAGTACGCAACTACGGCCCTTTTGAAATGCTGTCTGAGCTTTTGGTATTTTAATCCAGTCCGTAATTCTTATACAGAGTATTAGGTCGTACAGTTTGGCAAGTATTGGAAGCAGTGTGATTCCGCGCACAAAGTTTGGTATTTGAAGTTTGCCCTTTTTAGGGAGTGCGAGGAGTAATCCAAACCATATCTCTGGGTATGCTCCGAGACCCATGAAGAATATTAGATTGAATAGGCAAAGTAAGTAAGGCATCAGTGCGGGCAAAGTATCCTGTAGAGTTTTGGCGGACAGGCCATCTGCGCTGCTGCTACTGTTGTTGAGTTTCGAAGCGGCAGTTTCTATTTCTTCCGCAGCTATTTCTTTATCCAACGTTGGGTTAGATTGGGCTCGAATATCTTTGAAGTCGCATTCTTCGTGGGCTATACTAAAGTGAGATTCAAAGTGTTTGGCTAAGTCCGAAGAGCATATTTGGATTGTGTTTTCTGTTGTATTGCTTTGGTTTAATTTCCCTTTGTAGTCGATTTTATTCCAGAGCACTCGGGGATCCGTTGAATTCAGGCATTCTATCCAGGATTTTAGTTCATTGTTTGACCAGTTTTTCAAATAGGTGTCCTTCTCCTGCTTATGGGTAAGTCTACCTGAAGTTGTTATTAAGGCATTGTTGTTTTCCAGTGATTTTCTGTCACGTATTAGACTAGACATCGCTGCTGATTTTAGAGCACGCTGTAACT